>PVIC010040638.1:0-16577 GCA_004025085.1 Thryonomys swinderianus
AAAATGAGATATCCACCCATGGAATAGCACTCCTATTCCAGAGATTTCCAAAGGAGGCAGGGTGCTTTCCTCAATTCAGTTTCTAACTATCAGAACAGTATGTCTTTTTCTCCTGGGTTTGCCCGTACAAAAACGGCCAGATTTCACTGAGAAGACACAGTTCTCCTTAGGCAGAGGGAACATGGTGATCCAATCTGTTCCTAAACGTGCAAATAATTCAAAGAGTGCGCTGGAGGTAAAGTCCAGCTCAGATCCCGAAAAACAGTTTACCACAACACGGTGTGAATTCCAGCATTTGATTGTGGGGATTAAGCCTCTGATATCCCATATTCTCCATTTCGCTTGCTTGGATGTTGCTCCAAAAGATAAGCATCTTGCAATTAGTTGTAATCCAAGCCTTTGATGTGGAAAACAGACATTTTCCACCTCTATCTTCAGGCTCTAACGCTCCAAACACACATAGTAGTGCACCAGGACTTGTTTCTACAATGGCATTATGACCTCATAATTCGACATTCACTACCACAGATAGAGGAAGTCTAAAGGAACAAACACTTGCGACCTGCCGATAAACAGCTAAGAACAGGGAGGTGCTAATTTCTACTCTGTTCCTCAAAATGACTTCACAAGAAGCAGGTCTGAGTTCCAGGTGTTTCTCTTTGAGGAATATCACTCCAACTACCATTCGCTTGAATGGAGCTGGTGGTCAAAGGAGATATTCACCCGTGGAATAGCTATCCTAGGTGAGAGATTTCTGAAAGAGACAGTGTGTTTTTTTCGATCAAGATTCTAACCATCAGAACATTACATCTGTTTCTCCACAATTTCACCGGAAAAAGATTGCAGGATTTCAATCAGAAGATAGAGTTCTCCTCAGGCACAGGGAACATGGAGAAGCAATCTGTTCCTACTCATGAAAATAAGGCACAGAGTGAGCAGTGAGTAGAGTCCCACTCAGATTCTGAAAATCAGTTTATAGCAACATGGTGTGAATTCCAGGTCTTGCTTGGGGAGTTTAAGCCCGTGATATTGCAGCTACTCCTTTCCAATTCCTTCGATATTCCTAGAAAATAGAGTCATCGGGCAAATATTTGTGATACAGGTCCCTGATGTGGAAAAGAGGCATTTTCCACCTCTGTCTTCAGGCTCTAACCGTCCAAACAAACATAGCAGTGTGCCAGGAATCGCTTCTACAGTGGGATAATGATGTCATAATAGGACTTTCACTTTCACACAAAAAGGTAGTCTAAAGGAACAAACTCTTGGGTCCTTGCAATAACTAGCTAAGAGCTCTGAGGTACTAATTTCCACACTGTTCCTCAAACTGACTTCACAAGAAGCAGATCCAAGTTGCCGGTGTTTCAGTTTGAGGGAGTAATCTACAAATATCACTCGAGGTGCCATTGGCTTGAATGGAGCTTGTGGTCACAAGGAGATATCCACCCGTGGAATAGAACTCCTAGTTGAGAGATTTCTGAAGGAGGCAGTGTGCTGTTCTTGAGGCAGATTCTAACATTCAGAACATTACGTCTGTTTCTCCAAAATTTGACCGGACAAAGAGTGCGGGATTCCAATGTGAAGCCAGAATTCTGCTCAGACACAGGGAACATGGACAATCAATCTGTTTCTACTCTTGCAAATAAGGCACAGAAGGAGCAGGGAATACAGACCTACTCAGATTCTGAAAATCAGACTAGGTCAAAAAGGTGTGAATTCCAAATTTTGCTTGGGGAGATGAAGCCCCTGATATCCCAACTACTCACTTTCACTTCATTCATGTTGCTAGAAAAGAGAGGCATCTGGCAATTAGGTGTGATCCAAGATTTTGATGTGGGAAACAGGCATTTTCCACCTCTGCCTTCAGGATCTAAACGTAGAAACACACATAGCTGTGTGCCACGACTCCTTTCTACAGAGAGATTATGACGTCATAATAGGACTTTCACTACCACAGACACAGGTAGTGTAAAGAAAGAAACACTTGCGAACATGAGGTAACTGGCTAAGAGCTGGGAGGTGCTAATTTCCACTCTGTTCCTCAAACTGACTTCAGAAGAAGCAGATCTGAGTTCCAGGTGTTTCACATGCAGGGAGTAATCTACGCATATCACTCCAGGTGCCATGGGCTTGAATGGAGCTTGTGGTCACAAGGAGATATCTATGAATGGAAAAGCACTCCTAGTTGAGAGATTTCTGAAGTAGGCAGTGTGCTGCTTTCGATGCAGATTCTAAACTTCAGAAAATTACGTCTGCTTCTTCAAAATTTCACCGGAAAAAACGTGCAGGATTCCAATGTGAAGCCAGAATTCTGCTCTAGCACAGGGAACATGGAGAATCAATCTGTTCCTACTATTGCAAATAAGGCACAGAAGGAGCAGGAAATACCGACCTACTCAAATTCTGACAATCAGTTGAGAGCAACACGGTGTGAATTCCAACTTCTGATTGGGGAGATGAAGTCCTTATTATCGTGATTCTCACTTTCCCTTGGTTTTATATTGCTAGAAAATAGAGGCATCTGGCAATTAGGTGTGATATGGAAAACAGGCTTTTTCCAACTCTGTCTTCAGGCTCTAAAAGTCCAAACACACATAGCAGTGTGCAAGGACTCATTTCTACAGTGGGACAATGGCATCATTATAGGACTTTCACTACCACAGCCAAAGGTAGTCTAAAGGAACAACCTCTTGCGTCCTTGAGGAACCCGGCTAAGAGCTGGGAGGTGCTTATTTCCACTGTGTTCCTCAAGCAGACTTCAGAAGAAGCAGGTCTAAGTTGCAGGTGTTTCTATTTGAGGGATTTATATACGAATATCACTTCAGGTGCACTTACCTTGAATGGAGCTTTGGTCACAAGGAGATATCCACCCGTGGAATAGCACTCCTAGTGGAGAGATTTCCGAAGGAGGCAGTGTACTTCTTTCGATGTAGATTCTAACCTTCAGAACATTACGTCTGTTTCTCCAAAATTTGACCGGACAAAGGGTGCGGGATTCCAATGTGAAGCCAGTTTTTTTCAGGCCCAGGGAAGCTAGAGAATCAAGCTGTTCCTACTCTTGCAAATAAGGCACAGAAGGAGTAGGAAATACAGACCTACACAGTTTCTGAAAATCAGTTTACAGAAAGAGGGCTTGAATTCCAACTTTTGCTTGGTGAGATGAAGTCCTTTTTATCCCAGATTCTCCCTTTCGCTTGCTTGGATGTTGCTAGCAAACAGAGGCATCTGGCAATTTGTGTGATCCAAGCCTGTGATGTGGATAACAGGCAATTTCCACCTCTGTCTTCAGGCTCTAAGGGTCCAAACACGCATAGCACAAGGACTCGTTTTTACTATGGGATTATGACATCATAATTGGACTTTCACTACTGCAGACAAACCTACCCTAAAGGAACAAACTCTTGCCTACTGATTGTAAATGCCAAAGAGCATGATAGTAAGAATTTCCACTCCGTTACTGAAACTGACTTCACAAAAAGCAGGTCTGAGTTCCGGGTGTTTCTCCTAGAGGGAGTAATCTGTAAATATCACGCCAGCTGACATTTGCATGAATGGAGCATGTGGTCAAGAGAAGATATCCACCCATAGAATAGCACCCCTATTCCAGAGATTTCCGAAGGACGCAGTGTGCTTTTCTCCGTTCAGATTTGAAAGATCAGAACATTACGTCTGTTTCTCCAGGGTTTCCCCATAGAAAGAGTGCAGGATTTCAATGCAAAGCCACAGTTTTGCTTAGGCAGAAGGAACATGGAGAAACAATCTGTTCCTACTCGGGCAAAGAATGCACAAAGTGAGCATGGAGTATTGTCCAACTCAGATTCTGAAATCATTTTATAGCAGCACGGTGTGAATTCCATGTTTCGCTCGTGGAGATTAAGCCTCTAAGATGCCTTATTCTACCTTTCGCTTGGTTGGATGTTTCGAGAAAAGAGAGCCATCTTTCAATTAGGTGAATTCCAAGCATTTGATGTGGAAAACAGGCATTTTCAACCTCTGTCTTCAGGCTCTAACGCTCCAAACACACATAGATGGGTGCAGATCTCATTTATACCAAGGGATTGTGACGTCATAATTGGACTTTCACTACCACAGATAAAGGAAGTCTAACGGAACAAATTCTTGCGTTCTGGAGGTAAGCGGCTAAGAGCATGGAGGTTCTAATTTCCACTCGGTCCCTCAAACTGACTTCACAAGAAGCAGGTCAGAGTTGCAGGTGTTTCTCTTTGATAGAGAAATCTATGAATATCCCTCCAGCTGCCTTTCGCTTGAGTGGATATTGTGGTCCAAACAAGACATCCACCCGTGGGAGAGCACTCCTAGTGGAGCGATTTCTGAAGGAGGCCTTGTGCTTTTATCGATTCAGATTCTCCCCTTCTGAACATGATGTCTCATTCTCCACCATTTGCCCGTTAAAAGAGTGCATGATTTCAATAAGGCAACAGAGTACTTCTCAGGCACAGGGAACATGGAGAATGAATCTGATCCTACTCTTGAAAATAATTTACAGACTGAGCAGGGAGTACAGTAACCAGCTCAGATTCTGAAAGGCATTTAATAGCATCACGGTGGGAATTGGAATTTGCTTGGGGAGATGAAGCCCCTGATATCCCAGCTACTCACTATCACTTGCTTGCCTATTGCTAGGAAAGAGCGCGATCTGGCAATTAGGTGTGATGTGGAAAGCAGGTATTTTCTACCTCTGTCTTCAGGCTCTAAACGTCCAAACACACATAGCAGTGTGCAAGGACTCTTTTCTACAGTGGGATTATGGCATCATAATAGGACTTTCACTACCACAGCCAAAGGTAGTCTAAAGGAACAAACTCTTGTGTCATTGAGGTACCCGGTTGATAGTTGGGAGGTGCTAATTTCCACTGTGTTCCTCAAACAGACTTCAGAAGAAGCAGGTCTACGTTGCAGGTGTTTCTATTTGAGGGAGTTATCTACGAATATCACCTCACGTGCACTTGCCTTGAATGGAGCTTTGTCACAAGGAGATATTCACCCGTGGAATAGCACTCCTAGTGGAGAGATTTCCGAAGGAGGCAGTGTACTTCTTTCTATGTAGATTCTAACCTTCAGAACATTACGTCTGTTTCTCCAAAATTTGACCGCACAAAGAGTGCGGGATTCCAAAGTGAAGCCACAGTTCTGTTCTGGCCCAGGGAGGATGGAGAATCAAACTGTTCCTACTCTCGCAAATAAGGCACAGAAGGAGTAGGAAATACAGACCTACTCAGTTTCTGAAAATCAGTTTACAGAAAGAGGGCTTGAATTCCAACTTTGCTTGGCGAGATGAAGTCCTTTTTATCCCAGATTCTCCCTTTCGCTTGCTTGGATGTTGCTAGCAAACAGAGGCATCTGGCAATTTGTGTGATCCAAGCCTGTGATGTGGATAACAGGCAATTTCCTCCTCTGTCTTCAGGCTCTAAGGGACCAAACACGCATAGCACAAGGACTCGTTTTTACAATGGGATTTTGACATCATAATTGGACTTTCACTACTGCAGACAAACCTACCCTAAAGGAACAAACTCTTGCCTACTGATTGTAAATGCCAAAGAGCATGATAGTAAGAATTTCCACTCCGTTACTGAAACTAACTTCACAAAAAGCAAGTCTGAGTTCCGGGTGTTTCTCTTTGAGGGAGTAATCTGTAAATATCATGCCAGCTGACATTCGCATGAGTGGAGCATGTGGTCAAAAGGAGATATCCACCCATTGAATAGCACCCCTATTCCAGAGATTTCCGAAGGACGCAGTGTGCTTTTCTCCATTCAGATTTGAAAGATCAGAACATTACGTCTGTTTCTCCAGGGTTTCCCCATAGAAAGAGTGCAGGATTTCAATGCGAAGCCACAGTTTTGCTTAGGCAGAAGGAACATGGAGAAACAATCTGTTCCTACTCGGGCAAGGAATGCACAGAGTGAGCATGAAGTATAGTCCATCTCAGATTCTGAATTCATTTTATACTAGCATGGTGAGAATACCATGTTTCGCTCATGGAGATGAAGCCTCTGAGATCCCTTATTCTCCCTTTCGCTTAGTAGGATGTTGCTAGAAAAGAGAGGCATCTTTCAATTAGGTGTATTCCAAGCATTTGATGTGGAAAACAGGCATTTTCAACCTCTGTCTTCAGGCTCTAATGCTCCAAACACACATAGGTGGGTGCAGGCCTCGTTTCTACCAAGAGATTGTGACGTCATAATTGGACTTTCACTACCACAGATAAAGGAAGTCCAATGGAAGAAATTCTTGCATACTGGAGGTAAGTGGCTAAGAACATGGAGGTCCTAATTTCCACTCCGTCCCTCAAACTGACTTCACAAGAAGCAGGTCAGAGTTGCAAGTGTTTCTCTTTGAGGGAGTAATCTACGAACATCTCTCCAGGTGCCTTTCGCTTGAGTGGACCTTGTGGTCAAAACGAGATTTCCACCCGTGTGGTAGCAGTCCTAGTGGAGCGATTTCCATAGGAGGCATTGTGCTTTTCTCGATACAGATTCTAACCTTCTGAACATGATGTCTCTTTTTCCACCATTTGCCCATTCAAACAGTGCATGATATCAATAAAGAGACAGAGTTCTTCTCAGGCACAGGGGACATGGAGAATCAAGCTGTTCCTACTCTTGAAAATAATTTACAGATTGAGCAGGAAGTACAGTTCCACACAGATTCTGAAAGGCATTTAATAGCATCACAATGTGAATTGGAACTTTTGCTTGGGGAGATGAAGCCCCTGATTACCAGCTACTCAGTTTTAATTGCGTGGATCTTGCTGAAAATCAGGTGTGATGTGGAAAGCAGGCATTTTCCACCTCAGCGTTCAGGCTCTAATCATCCAAACACATATAGCAGTGTGCCAGGACTCGTTTCTACAGTGGGATTATGACGTCATAATAGGACTTTCACTACCACAGACAAAGGTAGTTTAAAGGAACAAACTCTTGCCTCCTTGAGGTAAACGACTAAGAGCTGGGAGCTGCTAATTTCCACTGTGTTCCTCAAACTGACTTCAGAAGAAGCAGGTCTAAGTTGCAGGTGTTTCTATTTGAGGGACTTATCTACGAATATCACTTCAGTGCCCCTGCCTTGAATGGAGCTTGTAGTCACAAGGAGATATCCACCCGTGGAATAGCACTCCTAGTGCAGAGATTTCCAAAGGAGGCAGTGTGCTTCCTTCACTGTATATTCTAACCTTCAGTATATTACGTCTGTTTCTCCAAAATTTGACCGGACACAGTGCGTGATTCCCATGTGAAGCCACAGTTCTGCTCAGGCACAGGGAAAATGGAGAATGAACCTGGTCCTACTCTTGCAAATAAGGCACAGAAGGAGTAGGGAATACAGACCTCCTCAAATTTTGAAAATCACTTTCCAGCAAGAGGGTGTGATTTACAACTTTAGCTTGGCGAGAAGAAGTCCTTATTATGCCAGATTCTCCCTTTCCCTTGCTTGGATGTTGCTAGCAAACAGAGGCATCTGGCAATTAGTGTTATCCAAGCCTTTTATGTAGATAACAGGCAATTTCCACCTCTGTCTTCAGTCTCTAGGGGTCCAAACATGCATACCAGTGCGCAAGGTCTCGTATTTACAATGGGATTATGACATCATAATTGGACTTTCACTACTGCAGACAAACGTACCCTAAAGAAACAAACTCTTGCTACTGACCGTAAACGCCAAAAAGCAGGATAGTAGCATTTTCCACCCCGTTCCTGAAACTGACTTCACAAAAAGCAGGTCAGAGTTAAGGGTGTTTCTCTTTGAGGGAGTAATTTGTAAATATCGCTCCAGCTGCTATTCGCTTGAGTGGAGCTTGCGGTCAAAAGGATATATCCAGCCATAGAATATCACTCCTATTCCAGAGATTTCCGAAGGACACAGTGTGCTTTTCTCGGTTCAGATTCGAACCATACGAACATTACGGCTCTTTCTCCAGGGTTTTCCCATAGAAAGAGTGTGGGATTTCAATGCGGAGCCACTGTTTTGCTTAGACAGAGGGTACATGGAAAAACAATCTGTTCCTACTCGTGCAAAGAATGCACAGAGTGAGCATGGAGTATAGTCCAACTCAGATTCTGAAATCATTTTATAGTGGCACAGTGTGAATTCAAGGTTTTGCTCATGGAGATGAAGCCTCTGAGATCACTTATTCTCCCTTTAGCTTTTTGTGATGTTGCTATAAAAGAGAGGCATCTTTCAATTAGGTGTAGTTCAAGCATTTGATGTGGAAACAGGCACTTTCCACCTCTGTCATCAGGCTCTAAAGCTCCAAACACACATAGCTGTGCCCCAGGCCTCGTATCTACCAAGGGACTGTGACGTCATAATTGGACTTTTACTACCCCAGATAAAGGAAGTCTAAAGGAACAAATTCTTGCATTCTCAAAGTAAGTGGCTAAGAGCATGGAGGTTCTAATTTCCACTCTGTCCCTCAAACTCACTTCACAAGAAACAGGTCAGATTGGCAGGTGTTTCCTTTTGAGGAAGTAATCTATGAATATCACTCCAGCTGCTTTTAGCTTGAGTGGAGCTGGTGGTCAAAAAGAGATATCCACCGGTGGGATAGCATTCCTAGTGGAGAGATTTCCGAAGGAGACATTGGGCTTTTGTCGATTTAGATTCTCACCTTCTGAACATGATGTCTCTCTCTCCACCATTTGCCCGTCCAAAGAGGGCATGATTTCAATAATGAGACACAGTTCTTCTCAGGCACAGGGGATATGGAGAATCAATATGTTCCTACTCTTGAAAATAATTTACAGATTGAGCAGGGAGTACAGTCACACTCAGATTCTGAAAGGCATATAATAGCATCATGGTGTGAATTGGAATTTTGCTTGGGGACATGAAGCCCCTGATATACCAGCTACTCATTTTCACTTGCTTGGATGTTGCTTGAAAAGAGCGCCATCTGGCAATTAGGGTAATGTGGAAAGCAGGCATTTTCCACATCTGTCTTCAGGCTCTAAACGTCCAAACACACATAGCAGTGTCATAGGACTCATTTCTGCAGTGGGATTATCACGTCTTAATTGGACTTTCACTACTGCAGACAAACTTACCCTAAAGGAACAAACTCTTGGCTACTGACCGTAAATGCCAAAATGCAGGATACTAGGAATATCCACTCCGTTCCTGAAACTGACTTCACAAAATCAGGTCTGAGTTCCGGGTGTTTCTCTTTGAGGGAGTAATCTGTAAATATCACTCCAGCTGCCATTCGCTTGAATGTAGCTTGCGGTCAAAAGGAGATATCCACCCATAGAATAGCACTCCTATTCCAGAGATTTCCGAAGGACGCAGTGTGCTTTTCTCGGTTCAGATTTGAACCATCAGAACATTATGTCTGTTTCTCCAGGCTTTACCCAAAGAAAGAGTGCAGGATTGCAATGCGAAGCTACAGTTTTGCTTAGGCAGAGGGAACATGGAGAAAGAATCTGTTCCTACTCGTGCAATGAATGCACAGAGTGAGCATGGAGTATAATCCAACTCAGATTCTGAAATCATTTTATAGCAGCACGCTGTGAATTCCAGGTTTTTCTTGTGGAGAAGAAGCCTCTGCGATCCCTTATTCTCCCTTTCACTTGGTGGGATGTTGCTAGAAAAGAGAGGCATCTTTCAATTAGGTGTAGTCCAAGCATTTGGTGCGGAAAACTCGCATTTTCAACCTCTGGCTTCAGGCTCTGACGCTCCAAACACAAATAGCTGTGCACCAGGCCTTGTTTCTACCAAAGGATTGTAACGTCATAATTGGAGTTTCACTACCGCAGATAAAGGAATTCTAAAGGAACAAATTCTTGCATTCTGGAGGTACGCGGCTAAGAGCATGGAGGTTCTAATTTCCACTCCGTCCCTCAAACGGACTTCACAAGAAGCAGGTCAGATTTCCAGTTGTTTATCTTTGAGGGAGTAATCTACGAATGGAACTCCAGCGGTCTTTCTCTTGAGTGGTGCTTGTGGTCGAAACAAGATATCCACCCGTGGGATAGCACTCCTTGTGGAGCGATTTCCGAATGAGGCATTGTGCTTTTCTCGTTTCAGATTCTAACCTTCTGAACATGACGTCACTTTCTCCACCATTTGCCCGTACAAAGAGTGTGTGAATTCAATAATGAGACAGAGTTCTTCTCAGGCACAGGGGACATGGAGAATCAATCTGTTCCTGCTCTTGAAAATAATTTACAGATTGAGCAGGGAGTACAGTCCCACTCAGATTCTGAAAGGCATGTAATAGCATCACGGTGTGAATTGGAACTTTTGCTTGGGGAGATGAAGCCCCTGATATCCCAGTTATTCACTTTCACTTGCTTGGATGTTGCTAGAAAAGAGTGCATCTGGCAATTACATGTGATGTGGAATGCAGGCATTTTCCACCTCTGTCTTCAGGCTCTAAACGTCCAGACACACATAGCAGTGTACCAGGACTCATTTCTACAGTGGGATTATGAAGTCATAGTGGGACTTTCACTACCTTCAGACAAAGGTATTCTAAAGGAACAAACTCATGTGTCCTTGAGGTAACTGGCTAAGAGCTGGGAGGTGCTAAATTCCACTGTGTTCCTCAAACGGACTTCCGCAGAAGCAGGTCAAAGATGCAGGACTTTCTATTTGAGGGAGTTATCTCCGAATATCACTTCAGGTGCCCTTGCCTTGAATGGAGCTTCGGTCACGAGGAGATATCCACCCGTGGAATAGCACTCCTAGTGGAGAGATTACCGAAGAAGGCAGTGTACTTCTTTCGATGTAGATTATAACCTTCAGAACATTACGTCTGTTTCTCTAAAATTGGACCGGACAAGGATTGCGGGATTCCAATGTGAAGCGACAGTTCTGTTCATGCACAGGGAACATGGAGAATCAACCTGTTCCTACTCTTGCAAATAAGGCACTGAACGAGTAGGGAATACAGACCTACTCAGATTCTGAAAATCAATTTACAGCAAGAGGGTGTGAATTCCAACTTTTCTTGGCGAGATGACGACCTTATTATCCCAGATTCTCCCTTTCCCTTGCTTGGATGTTGGTAGCAAACAGAGGCATCCTGCAGTTAGTATGATCCAAGCCTTTGATGTGGACAACAGGCAATTTCCACCTCTGTGTTCGGGCTCTAAGGGTCCAAACACGCATAGCAGTGCACAAGGACTCGTTTTTACAATGTGATTAAGACATCATTATTGGACTTTCACTACTGCAGACAAACGTACCCTAAAGGAACAAACTCTTGCCTACTGACGGTAAACGCCAAAAAGCAGGATAGTAGGAATTTCCACTCCGTTCCTGAAACTGACTTCACAAAATCAGGCCTGAGTTCCGGATGTTTCCCTTTGAGGGAGTAATCTTTAAATATCACTCCAGCTGCCATTCGCTTGAATGGAGCCTGCGGTCAAAAGGAGATATCCACCCATAGAATAGCACTCCTATTCCAGAGATTTCCGAAGGATGCAGTGTGCTTTCTCGGTTCAGATTTGAACCATCAGAACATTACGTCTGTTTCTCCAGGGTTTCCCCAAAGAAAGAGTGCGGGATTGCAATGCGAAGCCACAGTTTTGCTTAGGCAGAGGGAACATGGACAAAGAATCTGTTCCTACTCGTGCAACGAATGCACAGAGTGAGCATGGAGTATAATCCAACTCAGATTCTGAAATCATTTTACAGCAGCACGGTGTGAATTCCAGATTTTGCTCGTGCAGAAGAAGCCTCTGCCATCCCTTATCCTAACTTTCGCTTGGTTGGATGTTGCTAGAAAAGAGAGGCATCTTTCAATTAGGTGTAGTCCAAGCATTTGGTGCGGAAAACTGGCATTTTCAACCTCTGTCTTCAGGCTCCAACGCTCGAAAGACAAATAGCTATGCGCCAGGCCTTGTTTCTACCAAGGGTTTGTGACGTCATAATTGGACTTTCACTACCTCAGATAAAGGAGGTCTAAAGGAACAAATTCTTGCGTTCTGGAGGTAAGCGGCTAAGAGCATGGAGGTTCTAATTTCCACTCCGTCCCTCAACCTGGCTTCACTAGAAGCAGGTCAGAGTTCCAGGAGTTTCTCTTTGAGGGAGTAATCTACAAATATCCCTCCAGCTGCCTTTCTCTTGAGTGGAGCTTGTGGTGGAAACGAGATATCCACCCGTGGGTTGGCAGCCCTAGTGGAGCAATTTCCGAATGAGGCATGTGCTTCTCCCGTTTCAGATTCTAAACTTCTGATCATGACGTCCCTTTCTCCACCATTCGCCCATACAAAGAGTGCGTGATTTCAATAATGAGACAGAGTTCTTCTCAGGCACAGGGGACATGGAGAATCAATCTGTTCCTGCTCTTGAAAATAATTTACAGATTGAGCAGGGAGTACAGTCCCACTCAGATTCTGAAAGGCATTTAATAGCATCACGGTGTGAATTGGAACTTTTGCTTGAGGAGATGAAGCCCGTGATATCCAAGCTACTCACTTTCACTTGCTTGCATGTTGCTAGAAAAGAGTGCATCTGGCAATTAGGTGTGATCTTTAACGCAGGCATTTTCCACCTCTGTCTTCAGGCTCTAAACGTCCAAACTCACATAGCAGTGTGTCAGGACTCATTTCTACAGTGGGATTATGAAGTCATAATAGGACTTTCACTACCTTCAGACAAAGGTATTCTAAAGGAACAAACTCTTGCGTCCTTGAGGTAACTGGCTAGGAGCTGGGAGGTGCTAATTTCCACTGTGTTCCTCAAACTGACTTCCGCAGAAGCAGGTCAAAGTTGCAGGTGTTTCTATTTGAGGGAGTTATCTACGAATATAACTTCAGGTGCCCTTGCCTTGAATGGAGCTTCCGTCACACGGAGATATCCCCCCATGGAATCGAACTCCTAGTGGAGAGATTTCCGAAGGAGGCAGTGTACTTCGTTCGATGTAGATTCTAACCTTCAGAACATTACATCTGTTTCTCCAAAATTGAACCAGACAAAGATTGCGGGATTCCAATGTGAAGCGACAGTTCTGTTTAGGCAAAGGGAACATGGAGAATCAACCTGTTCCTACTCTTGCAAATAAGGCACAGAAGGAGTAGGGTATAGAGACCAACTCAGATTCTGAAAATCAGTTTACAGCAAGAGGGTTTTGAATTCCAACTTTTCTTGGCGAGATGAAGTCCTTATTATCCCATATTCTAGCTTTCCCTTGCTTGGATGTTGCTAGAAAACATAGGCATCTGGCAGTTAGTGTGATCCAAGCCATTGATGTGGATTACAGGCAATTTCCACCTCTGTGTTCAGTCTCTAAGGGTCCACACACACATATCAGTGTGCAAGGACTCGTTTTTACAATGGGAATATGACATCATAATTGGACTTTCATTACTGCAGACAAACGTACCCTAAAGGAACAAACTCTTGCCTACTGACAGTAAACGCCAAAAAGCAGTATAGTAAGAATTTCCACTCGTTCCTGAAACTGACTTCACAAAATCACGTCTGAGATCCGGGTGTTTCTCTTTGAGGGAGTAATCTGTAAATATCACTCCAGCTGCCATTCGCTTGAATGCAGCTTGCGGTCAAAAGGAGATATCCACCCATAGAATAGCACTCCTATTCCAGAGATTTCCGAAGGATGCAGTGTGCTTTTCGCGGTTCAGATTTGAACCATCAGAACATTACATCTGTTTCTCCAGGGTTTCCCCAAAGAAAGAGTGCGGGATTGCAATGCGAAGCCACAGTTTTGCTTAGGCAGAGGGAACATGGACAAAGAATCTGTTCCTACTCGTGCAACAAATGCACAGAGTGAGCATGGAGTAAAGTCCACCTCAGATTCTGAAAACATTTTATAGCAGCACGGTGTGAATTCCAGGTTTTCCTCGTGGAGAAGAAGCCTCTGCAATCCCTTATCGTCATTTTCGCTTAGGTGGATGTTGCTAGAAACGAGAGGCATCTTTCAATTAGGTGTAGTCTAAGCATTTGGTGCACAAAACTGGGATTTTCGACCTCTGTCTTCAGGCTCTAACGCTAAAAAGACAAATAGCTGTGCGCCAGGCCTTGTTTCTACCAAGGGATTGTGACGTCATAATTGGACTTTCACTACCGCAGATAAAGGAATTCTAAAGGAACTAATTCGGGCATTCTGGAGGTAAGTGGCTAAGAGCATGGAGGTTCTCATTTCCACTCCGTCCCTCAACCTGGCTTCACAAGAAGCAGGTCAGATTTCCAGGAGTTTCTCATTGAGTGAGGAAACTACGAATATCACTCCAGCAGCCTTTCTCTTGAGTGGGGCTTGTGTTCAAAACCAGATATCCACCCGTGGGATAGCACTCCTAGTGGATTGATTTCCGAAGGAGGCATTGTGCTTTTATCGATTCCAATTCTAACTTTCTGAACATGACATCTCTTTCTCCACCATTTGCCCGTACAAAGAGTGTGTGATTTCAATAATGAGACAGAGTTCTCAGGCACGGGGGACATGGAGAATCAATCTGTTCCGACTCTTGAAAATAATTTACAGATTGAGCAGGGAGTACAGTCCCACTCAGATTCTGAAAGGCATTTTATAGCATCACGGTGTGAATTGGAACTTTCGCTTGGGGAGATGAAGCCCCTGATATCCAAGCTACTCAATTTCACTTCCATGGATTTTGCTAGAAAAGAGTGCATCTGGCAATTAGGTGTGATGTGGAACGCAGGAATTTTCCACCTCTGACTTCAGGCTCTAAACATCCAAACACACATAGCAGTGTGCCAGGACTCATTTCTACAGTGGATTATGAAGTCATAATAGGACTTTCACTACCTTCAGACAAAGGAATTCTAAAGGAACAAACTCTTGCGTCCTTGAGGTAACTGGCTAAGAGCTGGGAGGTGCTAATTTCCACTGTGTTCCTCAAACTGACTTCCGCAGAAGCAGGTCAAAGTTGCAAGTGTTGCTATTTGAGTGAGTTATCTACGAATATCATTTCAGGTGCCCTAGCCTTGAATGGAGCTTCAATCACAAGGAGATATCCACCCGTGGAATAGCACTCCTAGTGGAGAGATTACTGAAGGAGGCAGTGTACTTCTTTCGATGTAAATTCTAACCTTCAGAACATTACGTCTGTTTGTCTAAAATGGGACGGGACAAAGATTGCGGGATTCCAATGTGAAGCGACAGTTCTGTTCATGCACAGGGAACATGGAGAATCAACCTGTTCCTACTCTTGCAAATAAGGCACAGAAGGAGTAGGGAATGCAGACCTACTCAGATTCTGAAAATCAGTTTACAGCCAGAGGGTGTGAATTCCAACTTTTCTTGGCAAGACGAAGTCCTTATTATCCCAGATTCTCCCTTTCGCTTGCTTGGATGTTGCTAGCAAACAGAGGCATCCTGCAGTTAGTGTGATCCAAGCCTTTGATGTGGACAACAGGCAATTTCCACCTCTGTCTTCGGGCTCTAATGGTACAAACACGCATAGCAGTGCACAAGGACTCGTTCTTACAATGGGATTATGACATCCCAATTAGACTTTCACTACTGCAGACAAATGTACCCTAAAGGAACAAACTCTTGCCTACTGACCCTAAATTCCAAAAAGCAGAATAGTAGGAATTTCCACCCCGTTCCTGAAACTGACTTCACAAAATCAGGTCTGAATTATGGGTGTTTCTCTTTGAGGGAGTAATCTGTAAATATCACTCCAGCTGCCATTCGCTTGAATGGAGTTTGCGGTCAAAAGGAGATATCCACCCAAAGAATAGCACTCCTATTCCTGAGATTTCCGAAGGATGCAGTGTGCTTTCTCGGTTAAGATTTGAACCATCAGATCATTACATCTATTTCTCTAGGGTTTCGCCAAAGAAAGAGTTCAATGCGAAGCCACAGTTTTGCTCAGGCAGAGGGAACATGGACAAAGAATCTGTTCCTACTCGTGCAACGAATGCACAGAGTGAGCATGGAGTATAATCCAACTCAGATTCTGAAATCATTTTATAGCTGCACGGTGTGAATTCCAGGATTTGCTCGTGGAGAAGAAGCCTCTGCAACATCTTATCCTCCCTTTCGCTTGTTTGGATGTTGCTAGAAAAGAGAAGCATCTTTCAATTAGGTGTAGTCCAAGCATTTGGTGTGGAAAACTGGCATTTTCAACCTCTGTTTCAGGCTCTAACGCTCCAAACAAAAATAGCTGTGCGCCAGGCCTTGTTTCTACCACGGGATTGTGACGTCAGAATTGGACTTTCACTTGCGCAGATAAAGGAGGTCTAAAGGAACAAATTCTTGCGTTCTGGAGGTAAGCGGCTAAGAGCATGGAGGTTCTCATTTCCACTCCGTCCCTCAACCTGGCTTCACAAGAAGCAGGTCAGATTTCCAGGAGTTTCTCTTTGAGGGAGTAATCTACGAATATCACTCCAGCGGCCTTTCTCTTGAGTGGAGCTTGTGGTCGAAACGAGATATCCACCCGTGGGTTGGCACTCCTAGTGGTGCGATTTCCGAATGAGGCATTGTGCTTTTCCCATTTCAGATTCTAACCTTCTGAACATGACATCTCTTTCTCCACCATTTGCCCATACAAAGAGTGCGTGATTTCAATAATGAGACATGGTGAACTTGCGGCGGAAGGACCGGACCCAGCATCCCCAGGCCCGCC
>PVIC010040639.1:0-16453 GCA_004025085.1 Thryonomys swinderianus
ATTGTGAAGTTGTTACAGAGAAAATGTGGTCTGCAAAGTCTGCCCTTTATGGAAGTGTTGCTGACCGCTGCTCTTGACCATCCTGCTTTGTTCCTACTGCATCAGCCCTCTAGTCTGGGTCTAAGAAATAACCCCTGACAGGAAGGTGCTACAAGGGGAGGGCACCACAGATTTCCCAAACTGTCTTCCTACAAAAAAAAGACTTTCTTAAACGAGAGAAAAAACTTCCTCCATAAATAAAAATGCCTAAACACTAATGCAGCAGTTAACACCTGCCATGTATAATAGCTATGGGAAACATTTGAAGTTTCAGTGTAAAATGTAAGAATATAAAGGTAAATTTTATAAAAATAGTATTTTTTATTCTGGTGCTCACTTCAATAGTCTGTGTTTTGGGCTTAGCATTTCTAGGACATTACCTTAAAAATTGAATTCTGATTTAAGCAGAGAACAGAACAAGGCCAAGGCCTGAGTTACTGGCTCTCTGTCCTGATTGACTTTCACACTGCCTGTGTCTGTGAGGAGGCATTTTAATCACAGGGTTTACTGCTAGCCAGTAAAATTTGGATGATCTTGGACTGGATGGAGGGATAGTAGGTCTGAGTTAGGAAAGTTATGAGTTATAGAATTTTAAAAAATCATTGTATTGTTTCCAATATTATACAGTAATTTAGTTATTTTGAAGTATGAAACAAATATGTACACTTGAAGAATGCAATCTGCAGCATCTACCAACCATAGCTTGAAGCAAAGCCCTAGAATGAAATGCTGGGTTGAATGTCAATTCGCTCACATCAGTGTTTTTTGTTATATGACTCTGTTCCTCTTATAAAATCAGGCTTCGGGGCCGGAGGGTTAGCTCAGTGGTTCCGGCGCCTGCCTCAGGACTCAGCGCAAGGTCCTGAGTTCGATCCCCGGAAACCACATATAATGCTGGACGTGGAGACTCACGCCCACCAACAATCAACACCGCATACCACAATGCCAGGCGTGGTGACTCACGCCTGTAATCCCAGCACTCGGGAGGCAGAGACAGGAGGATTGCTGAGTTCACGGCGGCTTGCCTGGGCACCATAGTGAGGTCAGGGCCAGCCTGAACTACAAAGCGAGACCCTGTCTCAAAAAAAAAAAAAAAAATCAGGCTTCATAAGAAGCCCAGGTGTGAAGCATAGAATAATACAACCAAAAGAGGAATACCTAAGAGGTTTATAAAATTTATAGGAGAGTAATTTGAATTATAATATATTCTCTGATGGTAACCTTGGAAATTGATTATTTTGTGCCTAATGACTCTTAGAATCCATAAAAAGTAAAGGAAAGAAACAATACTATGTTTTGAGAACAAGAAGTTTTGGGGCCTTGTACCTACTGGGCTGAACACAGAAGATTACTCTGTCACAGAAATATGAATCTGAGGAAAGTGTGACATAATTGGAGGATCTAACTCTAAAATGTCACATAAGGAAGTTAATGTCAATAAGTAAGTTTCCTGACAATCTAAAAAATTTAGAAAAACTAAGTAGATTCAAAGCTAGCAGAAGGAGAGAAATAAGCATGATGGTGATTCTAATTGAAATAGAGAATAGAAAGACAGTAGAAAATGTCAGTGAAACAAAAAATTAAGTATTTGAAAAGATCAACAAAGTTGACAAACTTTTTGGTTCGATGGACTAAGAAAAAGACAAAATTCAAATTACCAAAAAAACAGAAATGAAAATAGGAGCATTACGACTGATTGAACAACTGAATAACCTGGGTGACACTGACAAGTTCCCAGAAATAAATCTATCAAGACTAAATATGAAGAAATGGAAGACTCTCAATTAACCTCTGACTAGTAGGGAGATTGATTCAGTAATCAAAAGTCCCTCCAAAATGAAGAGCCCTGATTTGCTAACTTCACAGGTGAATGCTACCAGACATGCAGAGAACTAATACACGTTTTGCACAAACTTCTCCAGAAAATAGAAGGGGAAGTGATCTTTCCAGGCTCATCCCCTGAGGCCAGCATTACCTGGATACCAAAGCCAGATAAAGCCACTGTGAGAGAACAAATCTGCAAATTGATGTCCCTTATCAGCACTGATGTAAAATCACCAACAGAATACTAGCAGTCTAAAGTTAGCATCAAAATAAAAGCCTTATTGATCACAATCAAATGGGATTTATTCCTGAATGTAAGGATAGTTCAACATATAAAAATTAGTTTAAGAAGCTACCTTAAAAGCATGTAGAGAAAGCCTACCACATGATCATCTCAATTGATGCAGAAAAGCATTCAATAAAACTTGACACTCTTTTATGCTAAAAATACTTAACAGTCTAGTAATATAAGGAAACGACTTCAACGTTATGGAAGGCAGCTATGCTAACCACTATACCAGCAACGCTACTTCAACGTTATGAAAGTCATATATATAAATATTACAGCAGACTTCATAGGGAATGGTGAAAGACTGGAAAGTTTTTCCTTAAGATGAGAAACAAAGATGCCTCCCATTACCACTTTATTCAGTATAGCCCGAGAAATTTTTACCAGGTAAGTAAAAAGAAAAAGAAATAAAGGCATACATATGTATTGGAAAGGGAGGAGTAAAATCACCTCAGTTCAGAGATAATATGATCTAATACACAGAAAATCCTAGTTTCCACAGTAATGAATAGTCTAAAAAATGAAATTATTAAAACTGTTTCATTTATAGTGGTATAAGAACACTTGAGAATTACTTTAACAAGAAAGTAAGAGTTATAGAATGAAGAACACACAATGTTAATAAAAGAAATTAAATAGACTTGAATGAATTTAAATGTATCCTGTATCTATTATTTGAAAATTTAATAGTTTAGGATGTCACTACTTACATAGTGCCATATATAGGTTCAGTTTAATGTCTATCCAAATCTTTTTTTTTGTGATACCAGCAATCAAACTTGGGTGCTTGTGCATCCAAGGTTGGCACAGTACCACTTGAGCTAAATCCCCAGCCCCTATCTATCAAAATCTTAATGACAGTTTTTGAAGAAGTAGAAAAATCCAGCCTATACTTTCTATGGATTTTCAAGGGACCCTGAATAGCTAAAAAAATCTTGAAAAAAGAGCAAAGCTTTTACTTACTGATGTTAAAATATATTACAAAACTACAATAATCAGGGCCGGAGGGTTAGCTCAGTGGTTCCGGTGCCTGCCTCGCAAGCGCAAGGTCCTGAGTTCGATCCCTGGTAACCACATAGAATGCTGGGCGTGGAGACTCACGCCCACCAGCAATCAACACCGCATACCACAATGCCGGGCGTGGTGGCTCATGCCTGTAATCCCAGCACTTGGGAGGCAGAGACAGGAGGATTGCTGAGTTGGCGGCGGCTTGCCTGGGCACCATAGTGAGCTCAGGGCCAGCCTGAACTACAAAGCGAGACCCTGTCTCAAAAGCAAAAAAAAAAAAAAAAAAAGCTACAATAATCAGAACATTGTTTTACTGGCATAATGACAGATGTATAAACCAGTCATAGAATAGTCTGGAAATAACCCCTTATATATATCTGGTCAAATGATTTTCAACAAGAGTGCCATACTACTCAATGGAGAAAATGCAATCTTTGTAACAAACACTGCTGGAAAACTGGACATCCATATGTTAATTTAATGAAGTTGGGCCCTTAGTAAACACTGCATATAAAAATTAACTCAAAATGTCAAAGATCTAAGTGTAAGATCTCAAGCTATCCAATTCTTGGACGAAAATAGTAAAACCCTCATGACATTAGATTTGTCTTAAATAGAACATCAGAGGTGCAGATGCTAAAAGAAAATACATAAGCTCATGAAAATTTAAGAAGTATATGTATCAAAATACAAACAGCAAAAAGACAACACTCAGAATGTGAAAAAGTTTTGTAACTTATCTTACATTCAGAACATATGGAGAACTCCTAAACCACAAGCAAAAAAATCTGACTCAAAAGTGATTATAGGACATGAGAAGATGTTTTTCAGAAGATGGTGTACAAATAGCCAATAAGTACATGAGAAAGTTCTCAGCAACACTGATTTTTAGGGAAATGTAACTTAAACTTACAAAGAATACCACCTCATATTCATTAAGATGTTAGTATTTTTTTAAAAAAACACATCAACAGTTGTTGGCAAGGATGTGTAGAATTAAAACCCTTGTTCACGGTTGGAAGGAATATACAGTGGTACACTCACTGTGGAAAATAATATTGCAATTCCTCAAAAAGTTCATAATGTTATCTAGCAGTATCACTTCTGGGTATATGTGAAAGAATTAAAAGAAGGACTCAAAGAGACCTTTCCAGATGTTTACAGCAGCATTATTTATAACAACTACAATGCAGAAGCAACCCAAAGATGCACCAGGGGATGATTGGATCAGAAAAATGTATATATGTACAATGGAATAGCGTTCAACTTTAGAAAGATATACTGACATAGGCTACAACATGATTGAAACTTAAGGACATTACACTAAGTGAAATTATCCAGCCCCAAAAGACAAATATTTCATGATGCTACTTACATGAGAAGCAATGTAGAGTGGTGGTTGCCAGAAGCTGGGTGGAACAACAGAATAGGCAATATTATTTAACATGTGGAGCTTGAGTTTTGTAAGATGAAAGGAGTTACAACAATGGGTGATGGTAATGATTGTACACTATTATATATGTGTTTAATAACACCAATCTGTTAAAAGTGGTTGCATGGTGAACTTCACATATCTTACCACAGTAAAAATATTGAAAAGATTAGTGAGTTTCAGCCTAAGGATACTTATGTAACTATGATTTGTGAAATGAATGGTTTGATATAAATGCATGGCAGCAAGAAAATAAATGTGTTAGTTTATATAATGTTAATATTTTAAAGAAAATTTAATCACCGTTTTTTTCCATGTTAGAGTGGTTCCTAATTTTATTCAGAAATCAAGAAGGTAGGGTCTGATAAGGCTATAATTTGAAATGAAATTAACTGTTATGTTGTTAATTTATCCAGCTAGAATTTATTGATAACGATTTATGAATCCTGTTCAGACTAGCCATTATTTATTGATAACGATTTATGAATCCTGTTCAGACTAACCATTTGAGTGCCTTCTTAGTTTGAAAGCACGATCATTATGACATTCTGGATTTTAGTTTTAGCATGGTTCTTAAGGAAGTGCACACCTCATGCACAAAGTCAGTAGAGAATGATACTTGACAGAATGAATTTAAGGTCATTCTACTGCATGGCAGAAAGAATATGGATTTATAAATAGGATAGATTATGGATTCCAATTCTAGCTCTGTTACTCACCACCTATTATTTATTGTATCCTCAGTTTCCTGAAACCGGAAATGAACTTGTGATATTAATATCACAATATCAAAAAGATTAAATGCATTCTTAAAGAGTGACAACATAGAAGCCACTTGATATATTTTCAGTTGCTAATATAGATATTATGTTATTAGTATAGCTACTTAGGTCTAGAGGGAGATCAGAATTACTGTATGAAGCGGCAGAACACCAGCTAGTGTTACAGCTCAGAGCTTGGTGCACCCAGTCCCGGAGAGAGAGACACTCTCAGGAGTTTCAGAGGCAAAGTGTGAAGCTTTATTCTAATACCTGTGGATCAACCTGAGATCTCTCCACAAAGAGGCTGTCCTCTGCTTGGCTGAAGTAGGACTTTTATGCCCATGTTACAAGAATGTTCTTGAAGTTAGGGTGGAGAAACACTCAGTATCATTTCATTGGTTAGACTCAGCAATGCTATTGGATACAAGCTGACAAGTTTCATTGACTGGTACAGCGTACAGACTACAAGCTCCATTGGTTAGAAAGGTGCAGCTTTCCACCTATAACAGTAGCAAGTATCACAGTCCTTTATCAACAAAGCAACCCCTGAGCTCAAGCTAACCAAATCTTCTGAGGTCCCAAGCCTTCGTTGTACTTCAGAGCCTTCCAGCAGGTAAGCTTGAGCTCTGCATGAATGGAACGTTTTACAAATTCAGCTTTCCCCTTCAAGTATCTGTGCTAGGGGCAGTGGGAAATCTGGACATCTCTGTGATTTGTTAGAGAGCAAAAGGAACTGAGGAATGTAGATTGGCTTCACAAGGGATTACAGTGAGATTACTGGCATCCACGGGATGGACAAAGGAGGGATTCTGTTAGTTTTTATTTTTAAATTGAATTCTTTATTGGTATACTTTATATACAGCTCACAATCACATACAACATTGGGGAACTTGTATCAGTATATGACATGTTAGTTCTCATTTTTTGTGATTCTGTTAATTTTATTCAAGCACATACTTGTTGGTCTCTAGTAGCCTTCTTATTTTATTTTATGTTTTTTTGGTACCAGGGGTTGAACTCAGGTTCAATGTGCTTGCAAGGTAAGCATAGTACTGCTGAGCTAAATCCCAGGATGTTTTGTTTTGTTTCATTTTGTTTTTTGAGGCAAGATCTCGGTATGTAGTTCAAACTGGCCTCAAACTCACTTTGTAGCCTCCACTGGCCTTGAACTCACAGCAGTCCTCCTGCCTCATCCCCCCAAGAGCTGGCTAGCAGTTTTATCTGAGTGCTGAGCATTTGTACTTTTTTATTCTTTGTTTACTTCATATTAACTGAGTTATAAGTTTAATGGTCAGAGCTGCTAGCATTGTTAACAGTGATAGGATTCCCAGTTGATACCTTTATAAAATATGTAGGGAATGATGGAGAAATAGAAGCCTCCAAAACGGAAGGAAATGTGGGTATCATTTTACAAAACTTCACACCGGGGCATGGTGAAGGTATGAGGCCTGCTTTCTATTACACTTACAGATAAAGGCAGAAAAGACATTGCTTCTTCAGGGTTAATGTTAACAAGCATGAATTAGGCTTGGAGTGGGAATAGCAGTCTATTGAAATGAGGATTTGGAATCGAGGCTGAAAACTTGCCTTCAATCCAAGTGTTGTTGAGCATGTAACTGTGCTCAGATACCAAAGGTGTACTCTATCTTGGAGTCACAATCCAGTAGGAATATCTCAAAAGCTGTAAGAGATTCAGAGAAAGTGGTCCGAGCATATACAAGCACAGGCACTGAATGCTCCTTAAAGACCGAGAGGTTTATACTGGCAGGCAAGAGAGGAAGAGGAGGAATTCAAGGTAAAGACTTTCATGTGCAAATGACCAATTAGTTGAGAAATAGCTATTTCTGTGCACCGCAAAGTTTGTGGCATTTCAGAAATACAAGTAGTATGTTCAAGTGAAAATTTGAAAATTTTTCCTTAAAGTATTCTTCTTGTGACATTGTAGGAATTTGCCTATCACCTGGGAACGATCAAATAACATATCATATTTTTTTTCTGAAATGGACCAAGAATATAGATTTACAGATGTTTTAACAATGATGTAACTTTACTTTGTCACCTTCAATTCATACATTAAGACACGGTTATTTGTTTTGTAGGTTATCTAAAGAATATTTATAATTATAGACCATCTTTTTCTTTTGACCAAATATATGTAGGGCTGCTGCCTTGCTTTATATTCAACCTATGCAAATTTATTTTAATGTTGCTCTATTTCATCTTTCAGGCAGGCAAGCAGTCTAATAAAAATGTTTCAAAGTGAATTTTATACTAAGCCAGTAGTAAATATATATTTTGTGACTCTGGGGAAAAACATTTTTCAAGTTCATAAAACTAGATATAACAAACCCATAAATAAAATCGCCCTAACAGAGATTTAATGGAAGAGAATTAAGATGCTGCAGGAAATGAGTGACAAGAGAGAAATATTATTTTTTAATTTATAGTTTTACTCAGGATTATACTCCATTTGAAGTTTTTCTTCCTACTGCTTTGAAGATTGTTTACTAATAATATTTTCCTTAAATAAAACTATTACTAGAGATTTCAAATTATATTAAAGTCATCAAACAGACTATACCAGGTACTTTTATACATACAAAGGTGAGGAAAACTTCTTTGTCTGGTATATAAAACCTTAACTGTAATAAATGTGCTAGTACACATAATCATAATGTTACTAAATAGCTTGAGAATACAGAGGAAGGGAGTGTTAGTTCCGTTGGCGTGGTCTGGACGTGGCAGTTGAATCGCCCCTACAAGAAAGAATATAAAGTTGCCTGAGAACAGTAAGAAAATTCAACTGTATTTTTTCTCTGGTATGAGAACCTGTAAATGTAAATGAGATTTTGTACAATAGGAAATATTCAAAGGGAATGTGGTGGGGGAACGTAATGAGGGGAAGGAATAAATATGATTTGGAGAGAAAAAGAAATAGCATGTATATAAGGGGTGGGGGGTTATGGGTGGGTAGGGATTTGGGTAAAAATGAGAATTAACTTCTGTCATATACTGCTACAAATTCCCCAATGTTGAGTGTGATTGTGAGCTGTGTATAAAATGTATCAATAAAGAGTGCAATTCAAAAAATTTAAACCAGCTATAAAATGAGATGTAATGGCAGAGAACCGCATTTCAAATAGAATAATCAGGGAAGGTTTTGTTTATGTGCTTGAACACTACCTTTATGCTTCTTTGTATTTTCTATTAGACTGTTAGCCCTGTGAGGCCAGTAATTTGATGCTTTTTAACTGACTGACCAATGCGTCAATCAAAATCAAAATTGCGTCAAATTTTACTCCATAAAATTTAGTAGAGCTTAATTTTTAGCAATATTCAATAAATACTTCTTGACTAAATGAAAGGAAAAAAAAAGGAAATTCAAATCCCTTGAGAAGAAGGTGAGATTCCCAATAGACCCTTCTCCTTGGCCTTTAACAACAACAAGAAAGTTCTGAGCTTATTATGGGTCATCACCCTTGACACATTGTGAACCAAAGAGTTTATTGGATGACTGCTAAGGGTGGATTAAAATGAAGTGGGGTGGAAGCGGGTATGTGGGATTCCTTTGATCCCTGTTTTTCAGCGAATAACTGAGAAATGGAGCAGCACATCCAGGAACAATCGATTACAAATTCAGAATTCTAAGCAGATGAACCCGTCGTGTCAGCTTTCTTTGTAATAGCAATTATGTTGACCTTAAGTGTTAAAAACGTGTGTATAAGATTAGCTGATGCAGAACAGAAGATTCTCAGAACCAACAGCGTGGGAGGAAAATCCATTTGCTCACTGAACCGGAAGATTGCGGTGTAAGGGAATGGGAGAACTTCTCAGTTCCATGCCCTGACTAGAAGGCGGAGCCCGGGGGCCTGTTTGCTGCTGGCCCATCAGCTCGGGAGGTCCGCTCACAGGAGGAGGCGGGCTCCAGAGAGCTGCATGCCGGGCTCCTCAGTCTGATGGGTGATGTCATGGATGCCCCCGCGCTTCTGACCTGTGTATTCCTCCAGTTGATCTGCTGACTTTGCAATGGTTATATCGAGGCCTTCATGGCACACGAACATCCCAGGAGCTTTCACTCCAAGTAAAACTTGTTCTTTAAGAATGAGGCTCTCGGAGGGCCCGGGTGTAGCTTAGTGGCGGTCCTGAGGTCTGTCCTCAGCCCTGGGGGTTGGGAGAGAACGATGCTCTCCGAAGTTTACCCCTTCTCTCTTAAGTAGTTGATGCTTCACAAGTGAGAATTTATTCCTGGGGGAAAATGTAAGCTTTAGTCTGACCCATGGTCAGTGAAGCACCATGCAAGAACATTAGTTAATACTTCACATAATCAGAAAAAAGAGCCCGTTGTATTATTTTATTAGACATTTTTCTGTTCATACACACCTCTGTGTAAAAATAACTTCTCTCTATTTTTTGTGTCCTCAAAGTGATCAGTTAGTTTCTTCATCTAATAATGTTGATTTTATATGCCTTATAAAATTGTGAAAATTTAAGAAGTCCATGTAAAGTGTTTAGAATATTATAAATATTCAATAAATGATAGTTATCCTTGTCACACCACCACCAGCACAGTCTTTCATTATAAATACTTATTTCCACCTTTCTTTTGTAGCAGGGCCAATAATGGAATACTACCCAAGAGTAGCCAGTTGGATGTGCCTAGGAACTTGAAAGGTGATTAAAATTTTGGAGGAGAAGCTTTTGGTTAACACTGTATACTCGTGGGCTGTGGAGACAGTGTAAGCAACTCTCAGAGAATGGTTGTAAAGCATTTTAGTAGAAGTCATGGAATTTAGAAAGCTATTCCTTCAAGATATGGTGTTAGAATTTTGTTGAGATACGAGGCTAAAATCATATTGGAAAAAATACAGAAAAGTTACTACAGTGCATCAATTCTAAGATGTTTTTCATATTGTTATATCTGAAGTTAGTGTATGCTCTAAGTACCATGTTGCAATTTAATTGGGACTATGGTTTCAGCGATACAAAAACAATAGTGCACTTTTACATTAATGACATGTTAGATTTGATGAAATCTGGTAAATACTTGACTATGTGGCATTCACAAGAAGGTTAGCGAGAGCCTAGGAAAGCAAGGAAAGATCCTGTAAGGAAGTTTTGATTCTTGGGTAGTTTGTGGCTGTTACTGAGATCTAAACTTCTAATGTTACTTCTACATGGCTATGGACACTTCAGATTTTTTTACTGCTCTCTTCAAAAATCTCTAAAAAATTACCCTTCCATATTTGGTCACCACGATAAAATGGACAGTGTTATGGAAGGACATGAATGACATGTACAACCACTCAATCTGCCACGTGGTAGTCAGTTATTTCTATGCAAAGTTCTTTCCTAATCGTAAGATTATAGTGGCAATCATTGTTCAGCCCCATAAGTCATACTTCTTTCTGGCTGTTCTCCATGCATTGTTTGGTTTACTGTTGATACTTAACAAAGATTTCTTTCTGAGTTTCCTTATCATTAAAATGGAGTTTATAGTTGATTCTCCTGTTGCATTGGTACAGGATTGCTCTAGCGTTGGATAAAAATGACTTACTTATGTGAAACTTTTTTTTTTTTTTTTTTTGCTTTTTGAGACAGGTTCTCGCTTTGTAGTTCAGGCTGGCCCTGAGCTCACTATGGTGCCCAGGCAAGCCGCCGCGAACTCAGCAATCCTCCTGTCTCTGCCTCCCGAGTGCTGGGATTACAGGCATGAGCTACCACGTCCAGCATTGGTGAAACTATTTTTTAATTGTCAAGTGCTGTGCCACATGAGGAATTGTTTTATTCAAACATCCTAGTCCTTTCATGAACCATTTTGAAAGTTTTGTTCCAGATTAATCTATTTGATCCAGTTGATAGTTCATTGTGTTCCTGTAGAGCAGTTCTCCATAACTGCCTCTCAGGAACTCTTCAACTCCTCTTGTTTTAGTTCTGTTGATCTTCACTATGGTGTGGAGTACCTAGATATCTGACTCTATTAAAAATACTCCAGAAACTGTAGAGATCTATCACTTTTGCTGAATTAGTGTAAATTACCAAATCTTCACAATTAAAAAATAACTATTTTTAGCTCTCTTATAACTTATGATTTGTTACCTTTCTGCTACCGTGTGCTCAAAAAGATGTTACAAAAGGGCCTATGGGGAGATGACTGTGTTGAAGTATTGTACCCAGAAATACTAAAAAGCTGATTAAAAAGGAAATGAATATTCAAATGAGACCACATGAGTGTCTGGCTAGGATTCAGGAATTGAACACTTGATTTGTAGGATCTTTAGTTTTGTTTTATTCTTTTTGAGACAGGGTCTTGTTGTGTAGTTCAATCTGGCCTTTGCCTCACTATGTATCTAGTCTGTCCTTGAACTCATGGCAGTCCTTCTGCCTCAGTCTCCTATGTGCTGGGGTCACAGGCATGTGCCAATACTGGCAGGAGTTGGCATCTTGCATCTTAGGAATTAGCTTGCCTTAAAGTAAATTAGTGTTAAAGTATGTACTACCTAATAAATACAAGTATAATTATTTAAGCCAGTTACTAGCATACCTATGTTTTTTTTTTTTGTAGTTCAGGCTGGCTCTGAGCTACTATGTAGCCCAGGCAAGCCTCGAACTCAGCAATCCTCCTGTCTCTGCCTCCTGAGTGCTGGGATGACAGGCGTGAGCCACCAGGCCCGGCACTAGCATACATATTTTTTTATTTAGAATATATAAATAATTAATGTAATTTTTGTGACACTTAAGGAAATGTTCAAATTATTGCTATTTGGGTTTGATCATGTCTTTGATAGGAACTGGAGGGGATTTGAAAATTAAAAGTCATAATTTTAAAAAGGAATATAGAACCGTACAGAGAGAAATGAATAATTCTCCCTTTTCTATAGTTATTTTCAGTGGTAGTATCAAAACTATGTGTGTTTTAGAGGATGTTGTTATTTAAGGTGGTTTTTCTGTAGTCTTCTGTTAATGGTGGTCAGCTCATTCAGCAGCAGGGGTTTTCCTGCATACTAAGAGGAGAAGGTTAGAGAGTAGAAGGACAATGAACGGTGACTTAAACCCCTGCCTACTGGAATGTTTATTTCCTGGCCTCCCTAACTTCCTGCTCCAATACAAGGCTAACCTTTAGTGAACCCTGATTTTGATGTGGGACATGTCACATCATTTAGTTCTCAGAGTCACCTCCAATGTGGAGGGTAGATGCTATCGTATGCTCTGCGTCTTACAGAGCAGAAACAAACTCTGAGAAGTGAAGCAACTTGCCCAGGGGCAGTGAGGTTGTGGGTAGCAGATCTCGTGCTCAGATCCATCCGCGTCTCACTGTGGATGGATCCAGGCCTCATGGTCCCGCTCCTGAAGCTTTTGCTTATTGGCCTATGTTAATGCCTTGAGTATATGCAAATGCATCCAAAGAGGATATTGTTACTGGATATTGAAATCACACACCAGTGATACAGTTAGAGGGTGGTGAACTTGTTTATGCGCTTGGCTGAGAGACTTTGTGTCATCTGGCACCGCTTCTCTCCATTATTCTGTGAGTTGGAAGTATGGGTTATTTGCCACCTGACATACAAGGATGTTCGTAATTTGTGAAGAGATTATTCTTAAAACGTGTTTCAGTTGAATTACAAGTTCTTTAATGTTATACAGACGCAGGCCTAGCCACCTATTTAATGTCTTGTGGAGGCAAATAACTGAATCACATAACTCAGTGAACTTTCACTGAGAAACTTAACATACGCTAAGCACTGTGCTGGATGCCAGAAGATATTTGTTCACCGAAAAGAAAAACAAAGTTGAAATAGTTGTCTATTAAAACAAGGCAAGTTAATTAATATCTCCACTTTGTCTTTTTTTAAAAATAAAGACATTTATAATAGCTCAGTTTGTGATAGCTAAATCCTGGAAACAATCCAAATGCCCATCAACTGAAGATTAGATAAAGAAGATGTGGTTTTAAAATAAAATGGAGTATTACTCTGCCATAAACAGTGATAAAGTTGAGTCCTTTATACCCAAAAGGATGTACCTTGAAGTGAGACTCATAAGTGAAATAAATAGGACACACAGAGGTGAAAATGCCCTACCGTTTTTATAGTATGAGAAACTGAAGGTGTAAATGAGGTCGAGAATGTATGGTGGGTATTGTGAAATAGTAAGAAAATAATCAAAGCAGAAAGGGGGAGTAGGGGTAAGAAGGGAAAGAAAAAATTTGATTATAAAAAAAGGAAACAAAGCTTATGTCTATAGAGAGTGGGGGTTAGCATAATGGGAAAAATGAGAATTTATACTGGTACAAATTCTCAGTGGTGACTGTGATCAAAACCTGTGTATAAAATATACCAATAAAATCAGTTATAGACTAAAAAGACTGAAATAAAGACTAAAAAGACTAAAAAGATTCCATTGAGAGGAATTACTGTTGAAGTTAAATGAATTAAAATTTGGGAATATGCCCAGAACCTCATCTGGCATATATTAGATGACTAATGAGTGTTATTCCAATGGTGAAAAATAAATAAAAAAAATTTTTTTCTGCTATCAAGAAGTGTCAAAGTTTAAAATGGGATTTTTATACACTATGAAATTGGACCTTGGTTTCTATATCCCTGTATTTGTTGTAAAATTTGGTCTGTTCTTAAGTAAGGCAGTTTTTTTAAAACTCCAAGGAGAAAACACCCACCCCAGCACACACCTCCATCTCTGTAGGGATATGTAGTTTTTCTTTTGTTCTGTGAAAAAGAATACTCTATATAGAGTTATTGCTTATTACCATTAAATGGTTTTACATTTAGGTGGCCTCTGTAACATCAAGAATGCTTGGGAAATGAGCACAGGCAGCAGAAGTCTATTATTTGAGAACTGTTTGGGTACAAGAGGAGACCTGTGGGTATTGGAATTCTGGTGTCTGATTTTCCACTTCTCCACAGAGTGCACTTACCAACCTCTCCCCTTTTCCAATAGGAGGAGAATAAACTCTTGTCTCTTCTTTCAGACAACAAATGACTCATTTTAGCTCTTACTGCTTTTTTTTGTTGCAAAAATGACTAAAGTATTACATAAACAAAGGTGTTTTCATTTGTTAAGACCAAGCAGACAAAATAATTTAAAACAAAATAATATGTTTTGATATTTCCCTTGCTTCACAGTTAAACTATATTAAAAATTTTGTCTAAACTGATTATTTTATGTCTAATTATTTAAACTCTAAAGGTTATATTGATGAGCTTCTATACTGAATGTCCTCCTTTGAAGATTGTATTTTTACATAAGAAAATAAACTTAATTCTTAAATTGGATTTAATTATCATTAAAGCATAAAATGCTATAAGGTAATATTAAAATGCCAGGAAAATTTATTAAATTTAAACTACATTTTTGGGAATGTTTTCAACCCTTTGAGATCTATTCTTGAATTACAATTGAAATGTCAAGAAGATAAAATTTAAATACACATCTGGCTCGGGATTGCCATCACGAAGTATTAAATATTAAACATTAATTTATTTCATGTGCTGGTGGGTCACAATGATTCAGTATTAATGAAAAAAATGTCTACTTTGTTCTTCTGTTTTCTGTAATAGAACTGCTTTTATTTACCAGAGATTAACAAGCCTTGTTCTACTAGTGTAATGAATATACCTATTTCAGAAATAATCTACATCTGAATCCTGTAAGTCACAACTTGTATAGCTTTTTGTAAAGTATGCTTTTGATTCTTGTATGAAGGAAATACAGATTCAGGGTAGACCTCATTAGACCCAAGTTCTTTGGCCCAGAGCTGAGTGTAATACACGTAGTGAAGTCTTGGGGTAAATGAATTTGAAAAGAGTACTGCTTTAGCTAAGGGGTATACATTTTGGAAGTGAATTAAAAAGAAATCTTTAACAATACATTTGTTTCATTATATTTTAGAGTCATTGCTGTTATACATATATTTGCTCATTCCTTTTAACATCTGTGTGACTGGGACAAATCTTTAATCTCTTTTCACTTTAGTTTTTAAAAATATCTGTAAAATGGGTACCTGATCGTGTACCTGACACTTAGAAAACGCTACATAAATATCCCGTCTCATTGTATCTGGTGTATATTACCAGTTCTAGAGTGGAGTGTGGAACAGGAAGCACGGACCATTCAGAAAACAGCCGAAGCAGGACAGTGCTCCCAGAGCCCGTTAGGGATGCAGGCTGGGTGGGTGTTGTCGCATGAGGCATTCCCCAACCATAGTGTGACGTTCTGTGGGAGGTGTTATTTATTTTATTTTTGTCTGCTTGATAGACTGAGAGCCTTCATACTCAGCTACATAGCCTCTCTCCTCGTTTTCGGGACAAGGGCTCGCTAAGTGTTCTTGCTCAGTTGTTCAAGTTGGACTTACATGTACAACCCCCCGGTCTCAGCCCCTTTGAGCGCTGACATTACAGGCATACCACACTGTAACCCACAGCAGGTGTTTTACATCTAAGAAAAGACACGACCGTTTAAAATCAGCTTAGCTACTTCCTTTGTTCGAAAGTAGTACCTCCCTGTGACTCCTATTTCCCCTTAATCCATCAGAGGCAATCGAGAAACAATATCTACTCCAATTTAAATATGTTTCTTTTCCTACCCAAATCTTTGTCGCTTCCCTCTATTCTTTTTTTTTTTTCATTAGAAAAGTTACATCTGAAAAAAACTCTAAAACTTATATACAGGATCAAATAAACTTAAACCTCAAACTGTTGCTTATAATTTTATTTTTAAAATAAGATGGTTTTAGGCTTTCATTTTTAATGTATTGATCTCTTAATGCTGTTATTTACTGTTGAAAGACAGGTGCCTTTTTAAAGTTTGATTTAGGAGAGTTATTTTTATTGTCCCAAATTTCATAATCATGTTTAAAAGATGTATATCAACTTGAGCTCTTTTCTTGTTTTGTTTGGGAGAATTCTAAAGCATGGAAAAAGCCCTGAGAAGTGAAACTTAACTTTTCATTTAATTTTTACCTCAGTAGACACATAATACTTTCCTACCATTTGGACAGTGTTAAAATCAATTGACTATTTCTGATGTTATCAGTTGGCTGCCTTTGTAATATTCAAGGTGCTATGTAAAAGTAATGATGTCTTA
>PVIC010040640.1:0-16554 GCA_004025085.1 Thryonomys swinderianus
AAAATCAACAAGACTGGACCACAGGGATAATCAGAAAAATCATACAGGTAGGGTTGCATTGCTCAAAACTAATGTAACTTCATAATTATTTAAAAGAGTAGAAAAAGTTCAAGCACTCCGTAATCACAAATAATGTAGACTGAAGAAACTGTTAAGGGAACAATTCATTATAGTAAGTGCAGAATTTTGTAAACTCAATTTGTCAAATTTAATTTATTGACTCAACTTTATTTTATAGCAACCCATAGGTGTACCTAAAATATAAGGCGATGGCAGGATAAAAAATGTAACACTGATACTAAAATGAATAGACAAATCATATCATCACTGGGAAAAAAAGCAATCAGAGAAATGTGACATATTGCAATCCACCAAAACGGCGGAAGTAAAAGAGACTAAAACATTAAGATTTTTTTTTTTTTTGGCAAATAAAGAAAAATATCCTAGTTGGTCTGGAGGGTCCTAAGGGAGTGCACAGCTGTATGGTTCAGCCTCTTACAGGGCACGGCGCAGAGCCCGCCGGACTCCGGGGCTGGAGGTGTCAGCCGAGCCGCGCGTGCGGGACCCTCTCCCCGGGGACGCACCCCACGGCCGCCTCCGGGAAGCTGGTGAGAGCCGCTCTCTGGGACTCCGTAGTGTGGCTTAACTCGCAACACACATACGACGAGCGCTCCTGCTCTGCAGGCTGAATCCCATATCAGAGTTTGGTTGACCCCAGCAAAGGTTGTACCCGTTCTCCTAGCAGAGATAAAGTCAGGCTTCCCCAACTTCGGCAGGAGCAAAGTCAGACAAACGCCTATTTCTCTTGACTGTTCATTGGTAAAAATAAGGAATTCTCACATTGTAGGGTTATGAGCATCACGGACATCAAAGACAAGTCGGGCTTCACTTTGACCGGACTGTAACAATTGCTGCAAAAAACGAGTCCCTCCTGAGCCGGAGATTTAGCTCAGTGGTTCCGGCACCTGCCTCGCAAGTGCAGGTCCTGAGTTCGATCTCCGGTGACCACATACAATGCTGGGCGTGGAGACTCACACCCACCAGCCATCAATACCACATACCACAGTGCCGGACGTGCCTGGGCTCCATAGTGAGCTCAGGGCCAGCCTGAACTACAAAGCGAGACCCTGTTTCAAAACAAACAAACAAACAAACAAAACAAAACAAAACAAAACAAAACAAAAACACGAGTCCCTCCCGTTCCTCCGTGGGAGCAAAACTCAGGCATCTGTGCCCGGGCTTTACGCGCTGTGGGGCTGCATGTACTGCTTGCCCTGTAGAGGGTGTTTTCTATGTTTTACATCTTTGGTAAATAAGAATAGGCCATTTTTAAAGCCTATGAGAAATAGAGTGATTAGAACTGAAAACGGTATTCTTTCAACCATGATGCTTTCATAATCAGGATAATGTTATGATTCACAGATGAATAGCAAAAAGTCAATGTAATCAAATGGGCTATTTAAATGTTCAGTGCCAATTTATCACGTAATCAGTGAATGGGATGCTTGGTATGTGAAAAGGATAGAACGATCGAGTGACCTGCAACATAATAGTGTCATCTGATAAATGTGTTTGTGTATATTTTCATAAAATATTGCATCTCCTTTCTTTACTTGCAGTTCAGCTTAGTATATGTCTTATGATAAAAGGTGAAACTTAACCTTTTCTTCATATATTTTCACGTGATAGTTAATATCAACAGAAAATACAAGTAATCAGTAGGCTGACTAAATGTAGGTTTGTTCTAGTAGTTGAAAAATTGTGTGTGAAAATGCTTTCTGGTGAGTACATAGAAAATTTGCCATGTAATGTAGAAAGATTTGTGAGCAATACATAAACCTGTCAACTGCTTCTCTGTCATAGTATGATTCACAGTTGATATTAGCATATGGACTGCGCAAGGTATTGAAAAGTACTCTGTCTATGTGGTTGTAGAAACCATCCCTATGGCTGCGTGAAATTCTCTTAGCAATGGAGCTTGTTGACATTTCATAAAGAGGACTGAAGTTTGTTGTCTCAGATTGTTGAATTAACAAGGCTTACCATGTCTTGCAAATATAGTATGCAAATCCTTTTAAGCTAAAACACACAACTATGTCACATGGAAATTTTAATTATGTACGTTAACAAATGCATTACAATAACTCTGATTTTTGTATTTTATACTCTTCCTTATCAGGTAAGAAAATTTCTAAATAAATAAATAGTTTAGAATTTTGAAGCCAAGATATCAGTCATGCAGGAGAATTATTTAAGTATAATTTTGAAAACATGGTGAGATTAATGATTTGCCTGTCAGATGCAAGGTGTAAGGTACCAACAGAGTTTTCTTAAGAAGAACATAATTTTCAGACTTTCAACTCTTTTCTGTGCATTACTGTGCCTGAAACTTCAGGAAACAGAGCTGATAGTGATGCTGACAGTCTAGTTTGCTTTGTGTAGGACCACACAGCTTCCTTTCCTTAGTTATGACAATCACTTAAGCAGTGAATTGTCCATCTGAACGGCCATGGGATGCCACTAATTCAAATGCCACATTTGAACCTACCCTACCATTTGATGAGTTTTCCATGAAACAAGTCATGAGATCCATTTTCTCGGTTGATCTCAGTCACTGGGTTTCCTGAACATTTTTCTTAGAAAAAGAGGCTTCTACTTTTTTCTTTATTGCACCGTGCACACTGGGGTAAGATTGACCTTAAACAAGCTAAGAACCTAATTGTCACATTATCAGCTGTATGTGGGACATGGATCAAAAGGTCAATTGAATGCTGTGCAGAGCTCACTGGGCAGCATTCCAAGTCCCTGATGCTGCTCTTTGTATTGAAAGAAAGAATTCTGGGCAAAGAAAATGAGCCTGTATATACTTTAAGGATTCCAAGAAATCCATTAAGATTCACTGCTTCTAGAATCATCAAGGAGAAGGGAAGGCTCTATTCAGCCTCAAATAGAATTTTCACTCATTTCTTTCGGAGGCTCATAAGTAATGTCCAGAATAGGCAGAAACAAGGAGCCAGAATGTTAATTTTGCTTGCTTAGGACTGAGGATGACAACAAGGGTTGGAGGATAATAGCTAAAATGTATAGACTTTCTTGAGGTGATAGAAATGTTCTAAAGTTCATTCCAGTGATTCAACACTGTGAGTAGAGAAAAAAACACGGAGGTTAAGTGGGTAAATCCTCTGATATATATTATGGGTTGTATCTAGATGTCCTTTCAAAGCCTCATGCAGTTAAAAGTGGGAGTCAAAAGTAGGGTTGGGCATGTGAATATGGAGTATGGGTTTGTAGTATTGGATTAGTCTCCTAGTAAACAGTTTGTCAAAATTCTGGGTGTGGCCAAGAAGAAAGCTCCACTTTGGCTGTGGGTTCCAACTCCTAGAAGGTTTGTAGCCTGGATGGGACAAAACAGAAAGACAGGCTTGGTGCTTCTGCTGCTTACTGCCTTCTTCCTGCCATGAACTGGTTCTCTTTTGTGATGACCTTTTGCCATGCTACCCTGTCTTGGAGCCAGTTGATTAGGGACTGATATCTCCACAAAGTATGAGCTGAAAGAAATCTTTCCTTCATTAACTTGTGAGTTTTGGGTGTTTTGTCTCAGCAACAAGAAAAATTATTAGGATAATACATGAATTACTAGTGCATGCCCGCTCTTCTGTCTAGCAGCACAACTCTTGAGAAGTAAGTTTTAGAGGCAACCTACATGTCCATCAAATGAGGAATGAATAATGAACATGTATTTATACACAGCGGAGTAATACTCTGCCACAAAGAAGGATAAACTCGAATCATTTGTAGATAAATGGGTGCTTTTTTGAAACCATAATGTTAAGTGAAGTACAGACACATGAACTTAAATATCACATGGCTTCTTTTATAGGAGAAATCCAAAATACAAATAAAAGGTAACAGGAAACAAGGAGTTAGATCTTTTGCATAAGTGCAGAGGACCAAGAGATAGATGGAAAGAGGATGGATAGGAGCTGAGAAATAATGAGGCTACATCATACATAAGTGTCAACTCTCCCCGAGGCATGTGATCATTATGAGCTGCACATATGCACTAATAAAAAATAAAAATAAAAGACACAACCTTTCATTTCCAGGAATGTTGCATGAAGTCTTATTTTACCCAGTAAGAAATACTTTTAATATACACTGAGTGCTTAGACTATTCTAGTTGATGTGTATGTTTAATGCTCTTCATCAGTTAACTCCTGTAATCCTTTTATCAACCCAAAGAGTGGGGATTATTATTATTCCCATCGGGCTGAGGAGGAAACCAGGATACAGACAAATGCAGTAACATTGCCCAGGGCACATGGCTTAATCAGAGAGCTTGTTCTGGGTGAAAAACAGCAAATTCAGTGAAGTGGGTTCCAGGCATAGACCTCCACTTCTGCTTCATCCTCCTTAGGGACAGGTGCATTTATGTGCGTCTCTTGAAGCCTGTGCCTTGTGTTGCTTCCCAGGGAAAAAAGGTTCATTTTAACCTTCCAGGGGAAATGGTTGCAAATGAAAAGTGATACATGAAATTCTGTATTTGACAAAGAACTCTAAAATAACTCCACATTTATTTCTGTAAGTCACAAATTCTATGTATTTGTATGTAGATGCACTCTAAAATTCAGATTTGGTTCATTAAATGTGCAACTATCTAGAAAGCAATTTAAATACAGAAGCAATATCCTTGTACACAATATCTGGTCATGTATGTAAGAATGAGAAATGAGTACTCTATAAATACCTTCCAGACCAAGAAGCAAGAGACAGAGATAATAAAATTAGATATTGACAAATTGATATATTACTTTGTGAAATAATTCAAATATCCTCTGATGAGCTAGGTTGTTTAGGTCCTCTTGGGTGAACTTGAAATGCAGATTATGAACCATATTTGGTGATATGTGCCTATAATTCCAGCACTATTGAAGGCTGAGGCAGGAAGACCATGATAGGCTCAGTCTAGCAACTTATCCAGGTAGGAGATCACATCTCAAATGCAAAGGCTATGTCGTTTCTTCTGGGTTCAATCCTAAATGCCAACAGAATAAAAAAAAAATTCTTTTGAGACAGGGTCTCGCTTTGCAGTTCAGACTGGCCTTGAGCTCACTATGTAGCCCAGGCAAGCCTTGAACTCAGCAATCCTCCTGCCTCTGCCTCCTGAGTTCTGGGATTATAGGCATGAGCCACCAAGCCTGGCATTTGTGGCATGTGGTACTGATTGCTGGTGGGCGTGAGTCACCACACCCAGTACTGTTGTATGTGGTTACATACAGGATCAAACCTGGGACCTTGTGCATGCTAGGCAGGCGCTGGAACCACTGAGCTAAATCTCTGGCCCCCAGAATAAAAATTTTAAAAATAGATTTATTAAAGTATACAAGAAGTAAACTCAGACATAGATAGAAAGAAATGATAAACCACTGGATCCTGAGCTAAAAAGAAATGGACTAAAGCCTCTTTCTCAATCCTTGGGAGGTTTATGGTCTTTGAGGGCTCTGGATGTCTTCTTATTACATGTATTCCTTCTTATATTCTGTGGACTGCTTCGGAGCATCAAAGTGTGTTCCTGATATTCACGTGTGGCAGCTCAGGCCCAGATTTAAACACTGGTTATCCAAAGATCTTGTCTTTCATTTCTGAATCTTGAAGAAAAATGTCTAATGTGCATTACCACTCTGCAACTGGCTTAATTTCACATCACTGTGCATGTGAGTCTTGGCTAAGGGTACAGAATTCTGAGACAAATCTGTGCCCCTCACAGTCGGCCTCGGGCAGATTCCTGGACAGGCACCCAAGACGTAAATTTTGACAAAATGCCTTTGTTTGTCTAATGCAGCAAATGATAAGAGACAGAAGGCCAAACTTCTAGGTACCATTGGCTTTGATCCTTATTGCCACATGTATAGTAAAATATCTTAAACAGCGTTCTTATGAACAACAGAGATGAATTTCTCATGATGTAGGAGCCTGGAAATTTAAAAAGCAGGGTATTGGCAGGTTCATCATCTACTTGAGACTTCTCTTCTGATTTATAGACTCTGGTCTATTGTCCTCGAAGGACAGGAGGAGTCAGTGATCTCCAGTCTCGCCAGTGGCACGAGTCCCAGTCACCAAGGGCACGAGTCCTCTCGAAGAGCTGCTCGACTCTCGGGGACTCAGCATACAAATGTGGGAGGCACAGATACTCAGAGCACAGCATATAATGCTGAGACCACCAGGTATCATTTCTAGGCCTTAACAAATGGATTTGATTAAGCTGTTTTTATAGGAACCAGTGCTAAATATCAGCTGTGATAGAAGTATGATTTTAGATGTCAAGCTTGTGTAAAGGAAACCACAGTTCTCCTAAGAATCAAAGTAAGTGAAAGGAAGGAAAAAAATTCTATCACTTTAGCTCATTATCTGCACATTAGAATAAATTATCAAGATGTGCCTTTCATGGGAAAATGACAGCAAAATAATGACTTTCAGAAACACCAGATCCAGCCATAATTTCCTGCAATGTTCAGTGTTTTTTTTCCACTATAGAGTTAATCATAGTTCAAGTTTTCACAGTGTTTTTAAAAATTACTAAACATTAGCTCCCACAGACTGAGACTATAATATCTACCTCTGGGCATTAACATAAATATTATATTTTGTTTATTTGCCACATAGAGTTGATACACTCTTTATCCTCTGAGTACATAGTTGTTGTTTTCATATTAATTAAGTTTGCTTTTATTTTTGATGAAGACTATTGTGTGGGTGAAAATTAAAATGTCACAGAAAGTTCTTTACTATATCAAGAAATATGACATTAGCTATACCTCTTTGGCAAGAATTTATATTCTACAAATGAAATATTTAACTTCCATTGTAGTTCTATTCCAGTCACATCTTGTGTGCTGAAAAGATTGGATGGAAATGTTTGATGTTCTTTGCTGATAGCTGGAATAAAATGATTGGTTCCCTTAATCTTGGATTGTAGAATGAGAAATTATGAAGAAAAAGAATAAGAGTACTAGATAAATATTTTAAAAGGGCAATTATACTCCAAAAACATGAATTCTTCTTTAGCATTAAAAGCACAAATTCTCAGCACCTATTTCCTGTGTATGACCACTATTAGGAAAGTATAGAACTATGAGCTCTTGGTAGTTGCATGGTAACCTGGAAAATTTACCTGTGAATTAAACCCTGATGTTTTTTTTGTCTGGACTTTTTGATTATTTGGTTATTGTTTACCTGATACAGGAAAGGTTTAAGGTATATAATTACTATTCATAAAATGCATAAAATAAAACTAAGTCGACCAACTCATTTGTTTAAAAGTAGCTGGATTTAATAAGAATCTTTAACTTGTAGACTGGGTAGTTATAGCTAACGTCACGTAGTTTGTTTCATTTACCTCACTTTTAAATTTGTAGTTTGGGCGTTTACTTAAAGAACAAAAATTAGTAAATGTTCTTATATACCATGAATGAACAGGTGCTTCTTAGAGAGAATGATTGTAAATGGAAACTCTTGAAATATTTCATGGACTTAACCATCATATCACTGTAACAAAATACCTGGCACCTTCAGTTTAAAGAAAAAAATTCTTTTTGGCTCCCAGTTCCAGTGGATTTAGTCCATGGTAAGCTGGTGCTAAAGCAGGGAAGACACAGAGGAAGAAAGCTGTTCACTGTGCAGTGGGAAGGAAGCAGAGAAAGAAGGTAGGTACTGCGGACAAAACAGATTTCCGGTTCACACCCACGTAACCGCTCTCTTCCAGCCAGGCCCCATGTTCCATAGCACTATTGGCCATAGACTCATCCCAGGATCACTCACCTTGCAAGCATTTCACCTCTCAACGTGAGGGATATTTATATCTAACCATATTCAAAAATTTAAAATACTATCTAGAACGAAGGGCATTGTTTAAAAGTTTGTAGGTCTCTTAAGAGAGACCTAATAGTGCCTGGAAGGAGCTTGCTCATTCTTCTTTCTGGGAAATCTGAAGAAAAATTAGTGTATACTAACCAAAGGATTACAGGGCAAGGAATGAAATCAGTGGGTGTTTCTAATTTCTCTTATGGCTGTGGTGAACTTTATACAAGCTAGAGAAGAAATGCTTCACAAGGTTTTTCTTATACAGAGAGCATCATTAGATATTAACAGTTTGCATGTCGAAAGAAAGTTTAAAAAATTTTATTTTCCCCAAGAGTTTATAAGGCTTTTTGGTTGGATAGAACACTGTGATGTCGTTTGTATAACTGAGTGGAAAATTTCTAGCTTTGGAATCAATAAACTTGGGTTCAAATCTCATTTTTGCTCTATCTGTGCTAATTATGGGTTCTTGCAAGAGCGTTGTTCCGCTTCTTTGAGGTCTGTATCTCAGGCAACACGAAAAAGGACTAAGGAAGAAAAGAAATAGAATAAGAGATATCCTTTGTTGGGATTTTGTAATGATTATATGACAACATGCTGATAGACCAAAAATCTGTTTGATGCTGGTAATTTCTACTTCCTTGTCATTTTCTTTTCCACAGACAGAATGGGGACAGATACCTCACACTATAGTATCTTTGGCAAGAAAAATGTAACTATACTTCTCTTTTTGTCTTTCAGAATTTACCCTGGCACCTTGTCCATTATATTTGATCTGGAAATATGGATTGAATTGAGTTAGGGAACTTGGGCATGGCTCAGTGGTAGAGCATATGTTTCACTTGCACAAAGCTCTGGGTTCAATCCCCAGCACTGCAAAAAAAGAAAATATGTTAAATCTACCTGGCATGTCAAATACACAACTGCTAATTATACAACACAGAATTAAGTCACTTCTTGATGAAAATGTTTAAATGGAAAAGAGTGAGGCATGATCGTTTTCATGTCATGGAGTTAAAAGTCATTCTGATTGGTAATATTTAATGCTAACTAATTGACTGCAGTCTACACTGTCCTGCCTATTGTCTTTCCATGTAATCACTTAAATATATTTGGTTCCATAACTTGTAACTTTGGTAAGATATTGCACTGTTTCCATTTCTACAGTTACAAGGCTGAACTCCATGATGAACAAACTACCTTCTGTTAAAAGGTTTCATAAGTTTGTGATGCTTTTGCACAGACTTTCTTAGTGCAGGTTTATAATATGTAAAGGTCCCTCTCATCGGGCAGTGCCAGGTGGTGGGCACAGCATGTCCTTGTTCTGCCTGTAACCTCTTCTTCCCTGTCCTCTTAGTCACTTTCCCTTTTGTCCTTGAGGAGTTTCTCTGTCACATCTTTGACTTCCTTTTTCATCTCTATTTGTATGCATGAATTTTACACACACACACACACACACACACACACACACACACTCACACGTACACCTTCCATGTGAGCACACTGCATAGAACTGTAACTTTTGAAATTACAATATTATCTTTTCCTATTTTTGTTCTCTCAGTTCTAAATTCCTGAGGTTTATCAGTGGTAATATCTGTGCCCCTGTGTCATTTCTTTTTAATTGGTGTATACTATTTTATTTATAAACATAATCAAGTATTCACCTTTTTATAGATTAATGACACATTTAGATCGACATATATTTCAGATAAAAGAATATCGAGATTATGATTTTAAATACTTCCACTTTAAGATATTCTGTTAAGTAAAAACCCCTTGTGATCATAATTTTAATGACTATAGTACTTTGATTTAGGTTTCATATTTCTCTTAAGCCTTTTTCCAGTGACAGACTTTGATTTTCCTCCAGTTTTACCTAACCAGAGTGACACTATAAATATCCTTACAAAATTTTTCTTTAATGCTATATCATGTGTTATTTGCTGAGGATAGATTTCTGCATCCTGGGTGCTGGGATCCAGGTGTACCCCTCCAAGAGTAGCATAGACATGAAAGTATCTGCTCAAAGGAAAGTCATTTCTAAGAGACTGTATTACACGTTGACAATCTTTTTATGAGACTGAACTCAATGCTACTTTAGCAATACTTATGAGAACAAGATCTTTTCCATAGATTCTCATACATGAGGATTATTAGAAACAAAGACAAGGCAAACACAAACTTTGCCAACTTTTAGGCAACAATTTTTTCATTGTTGTTATATTCATTGTTAGTAAAACGAATGCCAGTTCATTCTTTGCTGCTGTTGTATGTCTGTCTATATAATTTGCCAGTTTAACTGACTGCACTCCACTCTTTTTAAAGGGACAGGGCTCTTCGTTCTTCTGTGACTCATTCGATCACGCAGATGGTACGAACCACGAAATGATTTGTTTTCCTGGACTGAATTGATTACATTCCTGCGAAAGAACCCGGGAAATTGAACCCTGAGTGATGTGCCTCAGCCAGTTCCCAGATGCATAATGATTTCTGCATGGAAACTTGTCTTTGGTGATGAATTATTTTCAGAGAAAAATATGTGTCTAACTTCGCAAAGCGAATTTTCACATCCACATTTGTCCCCCTGAGTTGTGTAAAGTCCGGTTGTGGGATGGCCTCAGAGTTTTCCAAGAGTGACATTTCAATATCCTGTTATTTAGTTCTAATCTCCTTTTCTGCTCTCTTCAGCTCAAGAAACCCAATAAATATTGGATTCAGACCAAATTTCTAAAGATACTTACTTAACACTTCTCTCCTTTAAAAAAAAAAAAATACTGTCAAAAGCCCAAGCACGCGAGTTGGATCTTGGTGTGACGTTCACAACACTTACATTTCTGTCTAATGGATTCTTCCATATTCTGCAGGTATCAGATCACTCTGATCTCCACTTGGTGCATGGCCTCTACTTAATCACTGGTATTTCTACTGTACTTGTTGTCAAATAGACACTTTAAAGATGCCAAATATTCCACTGAAGCTCTTTTTTTCTTTTTGACGTTTACCTCAGGGGTGCCGGCAAAGGATAGTGAGGTAAAGTTTCATGTCTGCCTTTTTTTCAGTGTGTATTCTACTGCTGCATCACACTGGAAATGTCTTTGAGGTTCAAATTCCAAGAATAAAATCTTTTTACATCTGCAAGGATAGCCATCCAGGCCTTCCCGTGTGCTCCACTACATACCTGTGGGCAAGAAGCATGGCAGGAGTCACAGAGGATGAGGGCTTAACTTAGACACTCTCAGGGACACCGTCGGGGACAGCTTGCCAGGACTGTCGTGAGAAACCTGTATTCTTTATATTTCAAAGGAAGGGAAAAGGCTCAGAAAACAGAAATACTGGTTGCCTTCAAAACTTCCACACCAGCACATAACATGTAGTATTGTTTCTAGTGACATTTAGGACATGTAATACACTGTGACAGACTGTAGGATCCAGGACATGTGAGCGGGTGGGTGAAGCGAGCGTTTGCATCAAGGTAATCTAATTCAGAGAATAGAAATTTTAATTATTTATGGGCTTAGATAAATGGACCTGGAACCTATTTTTTATGAGGTAATATGCAGCTTTGTGAAGTCCTACTACATGTTTCAAAAATAATGAGCTACATAGAGTATCATTTGTCATCTATTGTATAAAACAGAAAGTTCTGAGAGTTTTCGGTTTCAGAGCAACATACTTTATTGCCAAGGTATATTCCTAGTGTGTTTATCACTTCTATTATACTTCCTAACCAGAAATAGGAAGATATTTATCAAAAGCATTACCATAATAATTTAAGTGGACAGAAAACATACGAATAGATTCTTTTGAGAAATGCTGCGTTTTACTATTTGAAAGTGCTAGTTTTCCATTATTTAATTATATTTGAACTAAGTCCAGCAGGCGTATTGTATTCTGGCTTCTCTCTAAAATTAAAAAAATATTCTCTGCGTTGTATATCAGAAAAAGAAATCATTTTTAAAGGATTTCACAATGGAAGCCAGTGTATGCCTGAGAAGGCGAGAGACCTAAGCACACCCAACCTTTCAGTGCTTTTCCTCCTCCCCTGTGCTTCTACGTCAATGGTTTTTACCAACCAGGTAAGTCTTGTGTACCTAGGGCCTCAAGGACATCTTTCCCTCGAACGACAATCAACAGCGTCACCGCTAAGATGCGTGCGCATACAGGGCGCCCCTCGAAGACAGGAAACTCCTGTCGTATGTGTGGGCGGAAGAGCGAGGGCGAAGACCGGGAAGCTGCTTCACCGCACACAGAGACACAGTTTGCCCACACAGGAAACACTGGTGCTGGGCAAAGGCAAGATGAGCATCCGGGACCTCACACAAGCAGAAGACGTTAACTAACGTGTTACCAGAGTTAGAAGGCGAATGCTTTCTGAGCAATCACTAGGTCTAGTTATTAGTGACTCCTTCGCCAGGAAGGTGCCTAAACCCTTGAGGCGGCCTCTGTGTGGAGACTGCAGGGTGCGCAAGAACGCAGGACCATCCCGTCGGGCATCTGGAAATGGGCCAAATACTCTTGGTTCAGTGACAGTTAATACCACATGTTTTTGAATGCCTTATACCGTACTCTGAATTTGGACCATGCTAATGATTCTTTTCAGAAGGTTTAAATCACGATCTAAGAAGAAAATTTCTGCATCCCCTGTATGAAATGTCCAACGTATTCACCTGCCTACCATTAGAAACCAAAATTGGTACTAAGTGGGGTAGAGCTTCAGTACTGGCAATTTATTTTATTTGGTTGTGGCAATAGCTGTTGAAAAAAACACTTGTATTATTTCATTTTTTTATATGAAGAAATATTTCAGAGATAAAGAACCAAAATAAATTTCAAATGCTACAGGAGAAGCTGAGAGTGAGCTTTGGAAATCGTCCCTCCGGGATCACCAGAGCTCTCAGAGTCTGTCCGACTAAAGCTGCAAGATTGTGTTCCACCAGAACTGACTCTGTTGTCGTGCGCTTTTCCTTACTACTTAACGTCTTTTGTTATTTTTTTTTTTTTGCCTGAAAGTTAAGGAGGTAAAATTAGCCCATGTAATGTACTGTTACATGATCCTAGAATGCATCCAAGTTTGCCATAGGACATATATCAAAACTCTCCCCTTAGTAAGTGGATAGAAAGGAGCGAAATTGACTCGGAATGAACTGAGACAAATAATGTAAGCTTTGCTGGCCACGTGGTCTCTGTTACGTGTGCTCCGCTCTGCATGGTGGAGAAAAAGATCGGCATGGCTGCGTTCCTCCGGGGACCTTTACGTGGAAACACTAAATGCTTGTTCTAGACGGGGAAATGAGTACTCACCTGTCTCAGTGCATGATCGGTGTAAGAAACACAGAAGTCTCTGGCCTGCACTACAGTTCCTTTAGGAATGATTTTAATGCTGTCTATTTACATTTATTAGTTTCTACCTAAAACCAAGAGCTTTGGGAAAATAAGGTGAAAAAAGAAGGGAGAAAATGAAGTCATATTGCAAGGAGTTAACAATCTTATAGAAATGGCCTGTGCATGATCATACACATACCTTAAATGTCATAGCTTTTACTGATTAGTATAGTATTATATGAATTTAAGATAATTATAGTAGTGAATCATGTTATTTCTGAAATTTTTTTCCTACATGACTGTATATGTCATAAAATATTTCTAGAATAGAAGATTTAACTGTTCATATTTTGCTAAATTGAATGAAAAATCAAGAAATGCTTTGATGTTGCCAAATTCTAATAATAGAACAATGTATAAAATGTTTTCATTAAATCTGTATTCTTACAATAGTAGGACTATTTTAATATTTTAGTGTTTGACCTTTAAATTTTTCCCTTTTTATCTTATGTTCTGAGACTTTTTGTAGTGTGAGAGCACACAATATATAGTAAATAAACAGTATTTAAATTTTTAAGCTGGTGTACTTTTTCTTGAAGTCATTCTGATGAAGATTTTTTAGGTGTTTCTTAAATACAAGGCCAGACAAAGTTGATGCAATTGAGAAATTTTCATCTTCACTTATGATTTGAGGTATTATCATCATAGAAGGTTTTAGACATGGCCACATTAAACCAGAAAATCCAATGGAATGTATTCAATAGAGATTTTCTGTAATCACAAACAAGCTGTCATTCTTTGGTCACTTACCTGTTTTCTACTTAGTTGAATTCATAGCAATACTTGTAACAATATATTCTAAAATCATATACACAATTCAGCATAATGAATTCTATAATGTTGATTTAAATCAAATAGTGACAGAGTTTAAGAACTAGTGACCTTTACCTAGTGAACAAACATATATCAATTATTTTCATGGACAGTAATTAAAAGTAATTAAAGAAGAGTAATTAAAATGTGTCTATTATAATGTTGTAGGATAAATATTCTGTTTCATTTATTTATTTTTTTTCCCTCACTTGACATTCATCTTGATTTCCAGAACAGGATCAGTTCAACATGATTTTCTCGTGGAAATCACCAGTTTGGGTCATTCCTTTCATTATGGTAGTGAATCAAACACTGGCCCAAACTAAGCCCAATTAAGCTTGTTCCTGCCCCACTGGCACCTAATGTTAGGCAGGTGCCCCATGGAAAATACCAGAATATGATAATGCCATGAGAGGGAAGCAAGTGGAATCAGAGTATCGAGTCAAGATAGTTTTCTGTCTGCATTTTGCACTCTAGCTTGGTGTTCTTGAAGTGATTTAATTATGAAAATTTCTGTTATGTCAGACCATAAAGTTCACATCACTTATCCACTGAGGTTTTTGTTTGTTAGGCTTTTAAAGCAAGTTTAAGACTGCTTATTGCCACCTATAAAGATATAAATTTTGCACCCCACTATCTAAGGTAGGAACCACTGATTTAATTTTTTATATCTATTAATGTATATATACTACATTTGATAGTATTGTTTTTTACAATATAACATAATTAAAGACAATTAAATAAAAATTATACATTTTTCTATATACCTTAATTAAAAATATATTGTACTTCTAGTCAGAAAAAATATATGACCTTTTAAAAAATCCAAGGCCACTGTTATAAAAGGAGAAGGGTATTGGCAAAGAAACAGACCCAAGATGCAATGGAACAGATAAAAAGATGGAGAAACAAGTCTAGACGTATAAGTCACCTTATCTTTGACAAAGGAGCCAAATATCCTCAATGGGGCTGTAAAAACTGGGTTTCAATCTGTCAAAGAGTAAAACTAGGTCTACCTCTTTGACCATGTACTAAATTGAAATCAAAGTGGATTAAAGATCTAAATATTAAAACCTAAGTACTAAACCTTCTGGAACATAGGTTAGGTAGAACTCTTGGCATAGGGAAAGACTTTATGAACAAAACCTCAGTAGAAGGAAACTGGCAGAAAGGATCAACAATCGAGTTCTCATTTAAAAGCTTCTTAACAACAATAGAAACCAACAAAAAAGTGAAAACCTACAATGTGGAAAAATAATTTTACCAGCTGTTCCTCAGGCAAAGGTCTGCTATCTAGAATATATAAAAAAAATCAAAAAATCACAACCCCAAAATTTAAAGACCTAATTCAAAAGTTGGCATCTGAAAGGAATAGATATTTTTCATATAAAGCAGTAAAAGCAGCAAAGAAACGTATAAAAATGTTCAACATCACTGTTCTTTTGAGAGATGAAAATGAAAACAACACCGAGATGGCATCTCACTCCAGAAAGGATGGCTGCTACCAAGAAATCAACCAATTACTAATGCTGGCGGGGCTGTGGAGAAAAAGCAACACTTCTCTACTGTTGGTGGGACTGTAGGCTGGTGCAACCACCGTGGAAGATCAACTAAAAATTAGGATTGGAGGTCCCGTTTGACCCTGGTATTTCCTAGCTGTGTATATTCATGGAAGAATGTCGCAGTGACATATGTGCTCTCATATTCATAGCAACATAGTTCATAATAGCCAAATCTTGGAAACAACCCCAATGCACAACAACCTGAGATGGATAAAGAAGATATATTTTTAAAAAAATAAATGGAGTTTTACTCAGTCATAAAGAATTATAAATTACAGCCATTTGTAACTATATTGATATATCTCAAGGCCATATGAATAAGTGAAATAAAATACTGACATGTAAATACTGTACATTTCTCTAGTGTGAGAAACTGAAAGTGAAAAGGAGGTCCAAAATATACCATAGGTATTGTGAAGTAGGAAGAAAGTGGTAAAAAGTAAAGGGTAACTGGGTGGGGACAGGGGAAAACAAAGAAAGGAAAGACAAAATTTGAAAGGAAAGAGGAAATTTTTTTTAAAAAATCATGTATATGGGGGGCAAGGGAAGGCAGGGGAATGCAAAAATAAGAATCGAGATATATCATGCACAGATACAAAGTCTCAATGATGATACAATCATAACCTACATTTAAAATGTATGAATATCGCTTCTCGGCCTTTTGGCTAAGATCAAGTGTAAAATGTATGAATAATGTTACTGGGGATCAAACTCAGGACCTTGTGGTTGCTAGGCAAATGTCAGTACCACTGAGCTAAATCTTTGGCCCAATGAGACAATATGGAAACAATAAAATAGTGATATGTTCTTTAATTTAGTATTTAAAACAGCAGCAATATAATATACAACAACAGATGTAAAGCCAGTAAAATGATCTAATACAAATGACCCACCAAGAAGATAGAAAAAGTCCCAACAATTTGAGAGTAAAATAATA
>PVIC010040641.1:0-16675 GCA_004025085.1 Thryonomys swinderianus
TTTTTAATGGGCGATTTAAGTATTCTCTGGATTCGCTCAACTTCTTGATGACCCTCTTCACTGGGCCGGTACACAGGTACATGGCTTCCTAGTGACGACGGTGGTAGGGATGGACGGAGGGCGAGTCTGGCCCGGACGGAGGGCCGTGGGCTGTCCCTATCTCGGGGCGGGGCTCCCATACTTTGCTTTCTTACATGCGCCTGGGGATGGTGTTGAGTACCTCTAGCTGTGTCCTGGAAGCTGTATCTTCTTACAAAGTACAGTTTTTAGTTGTGCTGTCTCCTCCTTTCTACCTCTTATTCCTTCTATCCTTCCCCAGTGGTATCCCAGGGCGTGAGTGAGAGCAGGCCCCCAGGGCAGGCAGGATCTAGGCGGGGAGAGAGGCGAGGCCACTGGCCGCCATCGAGGTGACCTCCAGGACCCTTAGCCGGTGTCCAGAGACGAGGCCCCAGGTTCCCTGTGGGGCCAGGGTGCGGCCGGGCGGAGCGCTCGGGTTCTGGGTTCGCACAGGTGGGCTCCAGCCCTGCCTGCCTTTCTGGTGGAGGCCCTGTTCACACAGCAGGCCCCAGCCCCCGCTGGACTGTCTGCCCTGAGACAGACACCAGGCCGCCGGGCCCCACTCCAGCGAGGACGTCCCAGTGCTGGGGTACCACTCGGCCTCAGGGCTTAGAACCCAGCCCAGCACTGACTCAGCGGGAACGGAGGGTCTGCAGCCTGCAACCCTTCACCACAGGCTTTGGGACGGTGGATCGCCCGGACAGTCAGGGACTGGGGAGAGGCGCTTGGTGTATGGACAACAAGGATCTGACTGAAGGGGCGGGTCCCAGGTGGACTGCCCAGAGATCGGCATCGGCCAGGCCACAGTCCCTCTCCTGGTGGCATCGAAGGAGCCAGGGTGGCTTGAGAAGCTCATCAGTGGGGACTGGAAGTTTGAGGTAGACTCAGGTACCTGTGTTCTGCGAGTCGAGACACCAGCGCCCCCCAGTGGTGGGCTGCAGGATGCGAGGGAGCCATGGGCCTGGGAGATTTATAGGAGTGAGTTCTGGGCCAAGTGACTGGGGGGAGGGGGGCCGTGAGGCCCAGGGCCAGGGCTACCTCCTGCTGCCCCAGCACCCTTGCAAGAGGCCATTTGTGGAGAATTGAAAGGCCTGTCTGTTACGAGCTGAGAGGAGGCCTCCACCGGCCTCTTGACAAGGCCAGGGGTCCAAGCGTTCTGAGTGGCCTCCTGGACAAAAGTCCGGGGACCGGCCACTCCCTGGGTTTTGCTTAGGGATCCTGAGTGTGTATTGAGTAGCTACAGCTTTCTCTGAAATTGAAAGAGTGTAATTCATAAGTCACTTCGTATTCACAAGTTTTTTCTTTTTACAGCTTTATTGAATGTGGTTTCTGGGCCATGCCGTTCAAGATGGGAATTTTCATACAGATCCACTCCGAGTACAGCGTATCTTGTGATTCATGGTGGGGACAGAGAGACACTTTGCCTCCAGGCAAATTAGTGGCAGAGAGAACCAAGGAAGAGTGGTGGAGACTCCCAGAGCCGCGCTGGGCCGGCTCCGGTCTTGTCCTGAGGGTGAGAATCTCAAGGATGTGGTGAACGACCCTCCGCTGATGTCGTTTAAGAGCACAGGGTGGCCTGATGGTGTTTTCTGGGCTTTGTGGGCAGAGGCTGAGTCAGGCAGCTTTCGTTTGCACTATATGGAGGGTTCAGAGGTGTGGGCAGCCGGTTAGGGAACAGGAAAACTGGGGTGTCTGCTGGAATTCGGGGGGCAAGGGAAAAAAAACCTTCATTTTTCCCTTTCCCAGGCGTCTAATAGAGGGGAAACTCCCAGTTCATGAACGCATGGATATTTTCAAGCGAGAAACAAGAGGCTCGCTTCCTAATTTCTTAAGAGGGGCATCCAGAGGGTCCTGCGATTCTGCCCCAGGGGCTCTTGGCCTAGATGGGTAAAGGGTTTGTCTCTGGCTTTGTCCTTTGCTGCCTTTGTCACCCAAGAACCAGAACACGTTTCCGAACAGCCTCTCCCTGAACGCGGGCCCCGGGAGGGACCCAGACTCTGCGGGGGAGGCCGCACATCTCAGATTATTGACCCTACGTAAGTGGTGAGAGGAAGACTCAGCCTTAGCTGGTTTCTAAAGAGAGTGAGTTTGGAAAGGGAGAGGGAAGGAGGGAGGGACACGGACCCCTCGGAAGGAAAACACTGAGGAAGCCATCTTGGATTCTCTGATGGGGGCCCAGCCAGTCTGCAGCAGAGATCAGGGTGATGTTTCCCCAGAGAGGTTTGGGTGTCAGGGACACAGACTGGAGTGTGTGCATGTGCTGCGTGTCTGTGTGCGCCGCTGAACATTCTACATTGCACAGACACCCCCTCCGTGCCCCACAAAACATTCTCCAGCTCAAACCACGCACCAGGCCAAAGCTGAGAACACTGCCATCCGGGAAATTCAGTGTGCTCATTCACAAGCCACTTGGGAGGACTTTAGTCTTCACCCTGAAGCTGGAGCAGGCAGTGCCAAACAGCGACATTGGAAGAAAGCCTGTGCCATAAATGATAGTAATCAGAACACTAAGAGAAAAACGAGCTGCAGTGAAACAGATTATACAGAGAATTTGAGAGAGAAAGAAAAGCCCACATCCACAAAACAAGAACAGAATGTTATTTAAAAAGAAACAGTCCAAAACAAGCATTCTTAAGTTTTTGGAGACAAGCTCTCACTGCGTCGTTTAGACTGGGCTTGAACTCATTATGTAGCCCAGGCCCGTCTTGAACTCACAGCACATTTGTCCTGCCTCAGCCTCCTGGGTACTTGGATTACCACCACACCCAGCCACACAAGAATGTTTGGAAGTTAAAAATATGATAGCAGAAATGAGAAACTGAACAGCTGAAATATATAATTTAGTTGAACAACGTTATAAAGTTAAGCAGGACACACAGACATACAGGGAAGATTTCTCTTTCCCGCTCTTTCTGCTCTCCGGAAGCACCGTCCCTCTGGGTCGCGTGTCTCACAGCCGCCTGACAGCAGTGGCTGCTGACATTGCCGCACGGACTCCTCCCCAGTCCAAGATCGGTCGTCTGGCAGACCTGGTTTCTCCCTGGACATTTGTCACCCAAACCTGAATGCCCTGGCCAGGTGATCTGCTCTGAATGGCTGCTCCGTACAGGGCACCAAGACGCGAGGCCCCTGCCCCGGTTAGGGGCACCTCGGAGGCGGCACCAGCTCCGGCCGTCCCTGAGGGTGAGGCTGGTGCAAGCCGGTCCTGCGCGCCTCAGCTGAGAGCTTTCCCCAGCACGTGTCCCGCGAGAACTCGCACCCGAGTCTGGGTCCTGCAGCCGGCCCGTGGCGGCGGGCACTGACTCCAAAATGTGCTCTTGGAGCTGGATGCCGTGCCAGCCCACTGTGAGAGCCCAGCCCCGGCAGGGGCCGAGGTTGCCAGCACCCGGGCCTGCGGGGGGCGGAGGGACCGGCCTCGGAGGCCTGGATCTGCGCGGCAGAGGGGCGGAGGGAACGGGCTGCAGGGAAGAGCCGCTGGGCACCCTTGGGGATCTGCAGGCACCGCCCCTGCGGGCACCGCAGCTGATCCTCCAGCTTCCCTCTCCTTGTTTCCTCAGGGAGAGTTTCCTCAGCAGGGTGGCAGAAGAGCTGCCCCCACAGGGAGTGAACTTGCTGTGCGACTCACCTGAACCTGCTAGCGCGGGGCAGACGGCAGGGCCCCTCGGGTGTCCCGCTCAGACCTGCAGCTGCCAGGACGGAGCCGCCAGTGCTCTGGGCTGTCTGCCTGGGAAGTGCTTCTGCAGAGCGGTCGAGCCTCCACCTGCATCCTGGGACCGCCCCGGCCAGTGCTGGCTGGAGCTGGGCATCTGAGCCCCCGATTCCCGTTGGCTGGAAGGGCCAGTCGTGGAGGGGCGGCCTGTAAGAGCATCTCTCACGAGCCCTCCCGCACACCAGCCGCAGCCTGCCCGACTGACGGGATCATTCCGGCCGTCAGAGAACTGGAATCCATCCAGCTGTCTGTCAGCATCACTCACTGCGCTTCCTCTTTTTCCAGGATAAACATTGCTACAGTTAATATCCGTGTAAATAGAGCCTACATGCACGGGGATTCTTTGCTTCTAATGTGCTGAGGATAGAGCTTGCATATATACTTTTGTTTTGTTTTGGTTTGTTTTTTTGATACAGGGTCTTGCTCTGTTCCAGGCTGGTCTTGAACTCATGATCCTCCCGCCTCAGCCTCCCAAGGTATAGGATGATAAGCATGTGCTTCCATACCCCGGTTTACAAGTTCCCTAAATACTTGGAGTTAGGTTCCTGAGAACGGGATTGCTAGAGGAAAGAGCATATGCAATTTTGTTTTAATATTAATACATATTGCCGATTGCTTGCCGAAAATAAGGTAACAATTCGTGTTTCAGCAATCATGTATTAGATAATCCTTTGCTCTGGATCTTTGCCCACAATATGTATTAACACTTCCTTTTCTCGGTGCCTTGGTATGAAGGGTATGTTGTTTAATTTGCATTTTTCTAAATGTTAACAAATCTGGGTGCTTTCTTATGTTTGTCCTTTGGATTTGCTCCTCTGTGAATTGCTTTTCGTTGGATTAGCTATAGCAGCATGTAGCAGGAGAACCAAAACTAACAAGCTTAAGTTGGATAGAAGTTTGTTTCTTCTGTGAAAGACTTTTGGAGGTAGGTGGTACAGGATGGATGTAATGACTTTTCAAACCTGTTAGTCTCAATGTCTTGTAGGGTTCTATTTTGCTCTCCCTCAGGAAGAGATGTGGCACTGAGCCCCATGTCCCAGCATGGCTGCTAACATGCCAGGCATCACATCCTCCTTCCAAACAGCAGGAAAGAACCAGGCACAGAAGAGCAATGTCACTCTCTTTTAGGAGATGTCATGGGTACAGTACGCAACATTTCTGTTCGCAGGTATTAGTCAGAAGTTAATCACATGTCTATACTTGGCTGTGAGGCAGGATAAAGGAACCTCATGGTCTCCATCTGACTGGGCACAGAGCTGTGCCCTGGGAAGACAGGGTGCCTGCCCAATATCACCCAGTAGCTCAGCCCAGGCACCCAGGGCTCCAACGGCAGGCCCCAGCTGCTAAGCGCCGAGCTTGGCTGGCCCGGCTGTCTGCCGTGTGGGGACGCACAGGACAGGCTTGTTGGCCCTCGTGGCCCAGGCGGCTTCTGTGGAGACACTAAAGTCGTGGTACCCCCAGAGGCCCTCACCTGGCTCTTCCTGTTCCACGTGAGACAGTGGGAAGCGGAAGGAAGGGGTGGTGAGCCAGCCAGCTGGCCAAGCTCTGCTCAGGGCTGCCCTCCGACTACCTCCTGGCCACACCCTATCCTGCTGCTGCCGCTGCCCTCCGCGGCTCTCCTGAGGCGGCGCCTGAGTAGGCCTCGGACCAGCACTTCAGTGTCATTCTGGAGTCTTTCCAGGATGTTTGTGCAGTGAGCGATCCTGGGAGACACATGTTCTCTCCCTCTGCAGAGCAAGGGCGGGTTGTTTGCTGTTCAATCGACCAAAGAAAATGTCTCCCTTTGGGGCAAAGGTTGGGCAGGCTGGCTGGCAGCTCTTTATGAGAGATTAATGATACCTCAGATCAGGGACCTTAGCCAGGGTCAATACTACCACGCCTGGTGACCACCTGCGGCCGTCTCAACGGCGCCTCCCGTGGGAGGTGGGGATGTAGTAGGCCGCACTGAATCCTCCAACAGACCCACTGTGACCTTCACCCCTAGTACCCTCGGGGCACCTGAGTTGGAGTTGGGGTCTTTGCAGACACAGACAAGGGTGAGCCTTGGATCCCATGACTGGTGTCGCTGAGGAGAAATGCAACGGAAGACGGCGTGGGAGGATAGGTGGAGACTGGGTGACGCAGCTGCGGGCCAGGGAAGGAGGCTCCTGTCTGGAGCTGGGAGAAGGCGGGGGACAGGTAAGACTCCCCCGCAGAGCAGCCCAGAGGAGCTGCCCGCACCGCGATGCGTTAAGCCATCGGGTTGGTAGTAATTTGTTACAGCCGCCCTGGGAGATGAATCTGACGGCGCCCAGGGGAAGCAACAGTGTACGTTTCGTGACACTGCCGTGCGGCCAGCTCTAAAGCTCTTTCGCTCTGTGCCAGGGTCTCGTGTCTTCTGCTGACACACGGGAAATGGTGGCGAGCAAAGGCTGAACTCACAGGCAGGGCACGACCTCAGCAGGGAAATTCTCAGCAGTTACCACGAGCAAGGGAGCCGGCTGAGATTTGTGTTCTCCGCGGAGAGGACAAGGCCCCTGTGTTAGGGGCTGTCGGGGCGTCTCCAGGAAGTGCTCTCCACTTGGAGATGGGCGAGGGAGGCAGGGCTCCCCATCCTGTCAGCGTCTGCTGAGATCAGAACTCTTAGAAGAAAAAGCAGATCTGAAAACTTGTGATGTTCGATTAGGCAATAGTATCTTGGTTGTGATCCCCAAGGTACAAGTAATGGAGTACAGATAGATGAATAGGACTTCATCCAAATTAAAAAGTCGGTGCATCAAGTAACAGTATGAAGACGTGAAAAGACAGCCCGTACACTGGAAGAAAATATTTATAAAGCATACCACTGGTAAGTGTCTGGCTTGCAGAGCATATAGAGAATTTATACAGCTCAGTAATAAAAAGTTAAGAAGAGAGAAATTATTGGAATAAACATTTGCCCAAAGAAGGCATGGAAATGGCCAAAGAGATGAAAAGATGTTCAATGCCTCTAGCCACTAGGAAAATCAAAATCACAGTGAGACAGCCTTTCACACCTACTAGGTTGTCTGTTATAAAACACCCCCAGAGTTACAAATGTTGACAAGGGCGTGCAGAAATTGGAATCCTCAGATACTGTTGGGGGGAATGCGAAATGGTGCAGCAGCCACGCAAAACAGCCTGGCAGTTCCTCAGAAAGCTAGACACATAGTTTCCATATGCCAAAGCAATTCTACCCCTAGGTATGTATCAAAGAGAATTGAAAACGTATGTTTACATGCAGTGCATGCATGGATCATCATAGCAACATTATTCATAACAGTCAAAATATAGAAACTTCCTGGAGTGGTGGCTCATGCCTGTAATCCCAGCACTCAGGAGGCAGAGACAGGAGGATTGCTGATTTCAAGGCTTGCCTGAGCTACATAGTGAGCTCAGGGCCAGCCTGAATGACAAAGCGAGACCCTGTCTCAAAACAACAACTACAACAACAACAACAACAAAACATAGAAACAACCAAATGCCCGTCAACTGAAGGGTATGTAAACAAAATGTGCTACAGCCAAAGAATGGCATATTACATAGCCATATAAAGGTAGGAGTGGGCTGGGGCTTTAGCTCAGCAGTACAGCATGTGCTTAGCACACCTGAGGCCTGGACTTCAGTTTTCAGCATGAAGCATGCACAGAAAAATGAAGTACGTGCTAATATCTGGAAAGACCTGGAAAACATGAATGAAATATTAGTGAAGAAGACATGAAGGAAGCCGGACACGAAAGGCTGTGGATTGTACGATTCCCCATATATGACACGTTCAGGATGGTCACAGCCATAGAGGCATGGGGGCAGATTCGTGGTTGGTGGAGGCTAGGAAGACCGGAGAGGGACAGATTGCTTATGAGGAAGGAGCTTGTCGGGGCTAGTGGAGGAAGCGGTCTGTAATTCGATAGTGACCAGCAATCAAAGCTACTGGATTTTATCCTTAAAAAAATACTGCAGTGAATGTTATGCCCTGCGGAGATACTTTTTCTGGAATCTAGTCTAGGGATTACAGAAAATATTCGCTTGTCTCTTCAGTCTCCTTTGATTAAGAGCCACCACCGCCCCCCTCCTTCCATGACATTAATAAAGTCTGAAGAACCCTCTGTGTTTTGTGAAATGGCCCATGGTCTAGATCTGGATCGTTTCCTTATGATCAGATCAGGTAAACAGCTTTTGGGGAAGAAAATAAAATTTTTATAGTGACCTGGTAGCCAGTGATCTTGATAAAATTCTTTCACTGATGAAGTATTTCCCTGTTTTTGTTCCCTTTTACCGCATGCAAGGATGGAATCAGTAAGAAATGGCTTTTTAATTTTCTCCTTTAGTTGCCTCCTTATCCTTTAGTTGCTTTTCCCTCCCTCATTGCGCAAACCATCTCCTAAAACTTCCAATGCTGACCCTTGGTAGCTATTAGCCTTTTTTCCCCCCATCTCCATAATCTCATGATTTAAGAATGGCATAGAATATGGGTAAAAATGAGAATTAACTTGTGTCATATACTGGTACAAATTCCCCAATGTTATATGTGATTGTGAGATGTATATAAATTGTACCAATAAAGAATTCAATTAAAAAAGAAAGAATGGCATAGAAAGGGAATCAGATAGTTTATCACCTATTGAAGTTGTTGAGTCAGCATACTTCCTTGAGATCTGGCCAAGTTGCTGTGGGCCAAAATCTATGTAAGTTTTACAATCAAATCACCTACATGCAGTAGAGTAAACTTGTTCTTTCAGTAGTAAGTATTCTTATCCATGAATATAGTATATCACTTAATTTAGCTAGATCTTTAAAATTTCTTCAAATGTTAATAATATAATTGTCCCACTTGTTAATGTGATTAGTAACTGACTTTATTCCCTCTGTTTCAATGTTCTGGAATATTTTTGTGTGGGATTAGTGTCAGTTCTTAAAATTAATTCAATGGCAAGATTGTCTGCACAAGTTCTTTGCTGATATCTTTAATTAGAATTCCCTTTTACATTTTTTCCAGATAATGAATTTCTCAGCACTGTTTGTCCTTAAGCTTCTTTATTTCTTCTCCACATTTAGAAGTAAATTTTCACTAGGATTAAAATAAGTTATTGACAGCCATTTCAAGATGCCATTCCTTTGTTTTCGAACTTCCATTATTTGTTTTAAAGTGAGTGAGTCATAATGTTGCTCATTTGAGGTTTTTTTCTTTCTTATTTTAGTGCTTTCAGATCTTTCTGTATTTGTCTTCTGTCAGTTTACTGTAATGTGCCTAGATAGTGTAATATTGTTTTTTATTTTTCCTGGACCATAGAGCACTACTAGTTTGATGTCTTTATCAAATTTGAAAATGCTCTTCTTTTATTTTTTGTATGGTACTGCTACCTCCCCTTTTCTCCTTTCTTTCTGTGACTCCTAATGACAAATATGTCAGATAGTCCCCCCTTAACCTATATACTTCTTACATTTCTTCCTCTATGTCCAACTTTTTGTTTCCCTGTGCCTTTGTGTGTATACTTTTGTGGTCTTTCCCCAAATTCAGTAATTTTTTCTTTTGTTGAAATCAAATGACTTTGTTGCTAGTATGGTGGTCTCTTTAGTTCATCTGCTTTTCACTGATGCAGTCAGGGAGGGCAAAGCTCATCTAGTCCTTGCCTCTGTCCCAGGATCCTTGCTCAGCACCTAGTTGCCCAGGGCAATTGCCCAGAAATAGACCCTGTCCATGGCTGTCTCCAAGATTTAAATAGCCAACTTCCCACGCTAACACCTGACCAAGCACTCTCTGGCAACATGGCGGGTACTGTGCCACAGCTTCTCTCTGGTTGCTGCCTGCTCTGAGGGAGCCCCCTCAGACCAAAACCCCATACTCCTTTCACCATTTGCAATGGCTGTGACTCTAATGCCCATTCGTGCCAGATTTCCCTGCCCTGCGTGCCCACCTTTCTTCAGGGAGCCAGGCTCTCGTCCCTGTGAGCTGGGCACCAGATAACTCTAGATTGTTTTACTCTTTTTGTGCAGCTTCTAATCCAACTTCTCTGTAGCTTCCAGTTTTTCTGGCCAGTTCCTTCCCAACGTCTGGTCATCTACTCTTTTTCTCTTCGCCAAGTTATTTTCCAGTGTTTGGATTTCAGAGAGGCTGACTTTTGCTGCCAGGCACCCCTCTGCCATTTTCCTGTCCTGAAGTTCTGCTTTGTTTAGAGGATTACCTTTCCTGCAGCCACTAGCTTAGAGGCACAAGCTGTCTCAGGTCATCTTAATGCAGTCAAGGGCTGGCATGATTTGGAAGCGGAGCTTCAGTTCTTCAGATGGGTGATCTGTCTAGTATCTCATGCTCAAAATCACTTAACATTCTGGGCTCATCTCTGTGGATTCTTTCCCTTTCCCACAATCTCCCACTTGCATTTTCATTTTTCAGTAATGTCAGAATTTGGTCTGATGCACCCAGGGTGCCATCACTGGGCGTAAAACCTACTTCGTGGCTCTTGTCTCTTCATACGTTGTGTGGCTTTCAGTTATGTAATCTTGCTCCTTGTTATTCTCTCTGAGAAACCACCAAGGCTGCAGCTTAGGCTTTTTAGAAGTTTCATACAGTATTTGCTTATGCCAGGGGGCAGGAAGCCCTATCAACTGCGAATCACTTCAAACTGAAATCTCACCTCAAACTGAAATCTCTACCCAGGGGAGCTCCTTCCGTTTCAGAGGGAGTGTGACTTTTTACAACCTTCCCAGGTGAATCAGGAAAGGTGGCTATGGACTTCGTAAGAGGAGAGTTTCCTTTGCCTTCTGTGTTCCCGCAGGGAAGGTGCTGACCCTTGTTGCTCCTAGATGCATGCAGGGGTCTCTGCTCGGCACTCGCTGTATGTTGTGCACAGCTCAAATGTTTGTGGGTCCAGAGCGTTCAGAATCAAGATGTCTCAGGACAAAAACCCCAGTCGTTCCCGTACAGTTTTGATTTTTTTGTGATTTCTGCTTTCTATTTTCCTTCTCGTTTCACAGTAGACCTTTCAGTATATATAATATTTAAGTGTATATATATATATATATATGTGTAAATACCTCTAAAATATTTTGTTAGTGATCTGGAAGGGATTTTAAGCAGAGGTCACCTGTCATTTTACCACATGAATTTTATTAATTTATTCATTGCTTAAGATTAATACAATAAAATTTAAACTATCATAGCCATTTCTCTTACTTCTGTTTACTCAGTAATGACCGTTTCATGGAAGCGGGGGCACGGAGCACAGTCAGGAGGCCCGGGTTTGCTTCCCCGCCTCACCTCTAAGTGCTGAGTTTCTCCGTTTTAGCCACTTAAATCTCCCATCCTTAACTTTTTCTCCCGTGAAGCGGATACTATTGTTCCTGTAGCTTTAGGGAACTTTAAAGATTGAATTAGTTTACTAATTGTGGCCTCCTTGAGTCAACAAATATTCAGTAGGTGCGAGACGGTTCCCCTGGCCGGGAGGAATAAAATGAAGGAAGCAGCTGAAAGCTGTGCCGCGGGGCAACAGGCAAAACAAACAGAATTAAGTCAAACATTTAATACTTCGGATGACAAGTGCCGAACGAGAAACACGCACGTGGGGGGGGGCATCCTGAACAAGTAACACATGCCTGACACTTCGGAGCAGCAGGAACACACGACGCTCACAGGACCTCTGCTCACATGCTTGGCAAAACCAGATCGGGCTGCCTTGGGGCTGGATGGAGTGGCTACTGCACTCCCGTGTTAGGGGCGGGGCGCCCCCCCTCCCCCCAAGCTCTCAGCGCTGGGTTTGGTTCTGGAGTTTTCCAAGTAAAAACGGGGAGAGGAACCCAGATCTCTTCCTGCTTCCACTCCCTTCCGCCCAGGTCTGGAGCAAAGCTCCACACAGCAGATGGCGTTGTCCTGCGCAGGCCACGAGCGGTGTGGGAGAGGACTGGCCCTCCCTTCTTGGGCAAGGCGGAAGCCTCAAGCGGGGGCAGCGCGACCTCAGTGCGCCCAGGTGCGCTCCCAGGTGCGCGGGACCGAGCGGCTCGCGGCAGCCCGGGGCAGCAGGGCGCGCGGGCGGCGTCCACCCGGCAGGGGGCGCTGTGGCGTCGCCGTGGCTCCGCCCGGCTGTTCTGAGCTCGCGGAGCAGGTGAGCTGCGGGGCTTGGTTTTAAACTCCTTCACCCCGACGGCGGCGGTTTTCTCCCGTCCGTGGCTCGGTCTCCCCGACTGCAGGGCCCAGGCCGAGGCAGAGCAGCTCGCGGAGGGAGCCGTGGGGCCCGGACCGCCCTCCTCTCCCCGTCTCGGCCGCAGCGCCTCCCGCGCCAGGGCTGCTCGGCGTCCCGCGGCAGAGCGGGCGGCGGCGCTGGGGCTCCAGGGTGGAGCTGGGCCGTGGGGGCCACGTCCTGCCCGCCGGATCCTCTGAAGGCGCGACCGCCGGGCCGAGCGGCGTGAGAGGCGCCGCGGGGGCGCAGCTCCCCGGCCGCGGACCGCTCTGGCGCCGCGGGTGCCCCGTCCGCCGGGGTCCCGCCGGGGCTGAGAGGCGCGCGCCATCCGGGCCGCCCGGTGTGCCTGCGGGCGGCCTCCGCTCCTCGCTGAGGCCCTCGGGTCCGCCAGGCCGGGCGTCCGGCCCCGGGCCTGCCCTGGCGGTGAGTGCGTTTCGGGGTGCCCGCGGTGGAAGCAGGCGGGCCGGGGCTGGGTAGGGGTCGTGGGGCGTGTTGAGGGGCGACCACCCCCGGGGGGTCACGAGGGCCCGGGCAGAGCAGGAGCGCAGCAGCCCTCCCTGTGCCTCCGTGTCTGCCTCCGCGCCTCACGTCTGCGGGCGTTTGAGATCAGCGCCTCTCGCGGACCGCTGTGCCTGTGCCGCCGGCTTCGCAGCTCTGTGCTCTCTGCGTTGGTCTCGCGCAGGTTTTGTCACCGGGGCCGCCGAGCTGGCCTTCCCGTTCAGCCGGGGCGCTTCCCGCCCGCCGCGCGTTTGGGGGTGTTCCTCCCTCCGAGGGTAGCGCTAGTCCTCCGAGTTCTGACGTGGGATTTTCTGGGCCACGTCGGTTTTACACAACCAAATTAGATCACGCGAACACCAGCCGCTGAGGTCGGATTCTCAAGGAAATCGTTCCCCGCGCGCTGGAGCCCAGGCCAAATGCAGCATCCGTACCGGGCGATACACTTGAGCTAACCCTCCGGCCCTTTATTTATTTATTTTTGTGACAAAGTCTCACTTTATAGTTCAGGCTGGCCCTGAGCTCACTATGTAGCCCAGGCAAGCCTTGAATTTAGCGATCCTCCTGCCTCTGCCTCCCCAGTGCTGGGATTACAGGCATGAGCCACCATGCCCGGCCTCAGAACTCTTTATTGTGTTCTACTAGTTTATGTGCATATTTTTATGTCAATACTATGCTGTTTTGGTTATTATAGTTTTGTAATATAATTTTAAAATAGGAAATGTGTTTCCTTCAATTTCTTCTCCTCTCAGAAGTGTTTTGATTATTCAGGGTCTTGTGTGATTATTTCACAGCTATTTTGGAATAGTTTTTCTATTTCTGTGAAGAATATCTTATGGATTTTGAAAGATATTGCATTGAATTTATATATTACTTTAGGTAGTATTGGTGTGTTAATAACATTAATATTCTTTCAATCCATTAGCATAAAATACCTTTTTATTTGTGTTTTTTCATGTTCTTTCATCATTATTTTATAGTTTTCAGTGTAAAGGTCTTTCATTTCTTAGTTTAAAGTTATTCCTAAGTATCTCTTTTTATTTTTGATGTTACTATAAGTGGAATGTTTTTGCTGATTTTTCTTTCGGCTAGGTGGTTGTTGCATGTGGAAATGCCAGGAATTTTTATATGTTGAGTTTATATCCTGCAACTTTACTGAATCCAGCTTTTTGGGGTGGAGTTTTGGGGTTTTCTACATACAGAATTATGTCACCTACAAATAGAGATAATTTTCTCTTCCACTCTGGTTTGGATATGTTAATTTTTTCTTGTCTAATAGCTCTTGACAATACTTATGCAGAAGTGGTGAGAGCGGGCATTGCTGGTTTGTGTTCATCTTAAGAGGAAAAGCTTTCAGTTTCTTCCCCTTAACTAAATTAGCTGGTCTTTATTATGTTGAGAAATTTTCCTCCTACGTGTAAACTGGTAAGAGCTTTTATTTAAAAGTATGTTGAACTTTATAAAATTTTTTCTGCATCAAATGATATCATCACATGACTTCTGTCTTTCAGTCTGACAACGTGTATATATCACATTGATTGTGCATGTTACACTAGTCTCCCATACCACGGATAAATCCCAATTGATGTTTATTTATGTTTTAATTTTTATTTATTTATTTAGTTTTTGAGACAGGGTCTCGCTTTGTAGTTCAGGCTGGTCCTGAGCTCACTATGTAGCTCAGGTGAGCCTCGAACTCAGCAATCTTCCTGCCTCTGCCTCCGGAGTGCTGGGATGACAGGCGTGAGCCACCACACCTGGCCCCAATTGATCATAATGTGTTTTCCTTTTGATGTGTGTTGAATTGGATTTTCTAACATTTTGCTGAGGATTTTGTTGTTTTTCTCTTGTGCTGTCTTTGGCTGACTTAGGGTCAAGGTGCTGTTGGCAACATAAAATGTGCTATCCCAGACCACCTGTTGGCCCCTTTATGTGTTCCACCAAGTGCTGTTTTTTGGAAGACTTTAAAAGCTATTGGTATGAATTATATTTTGAAAGTTGGTAGAATTCAGTTTGAGGGCCATCCAAACCTTTTCTTTGTTAGGGAGTTTCTAATTACTTCAACATCTGTTTGTTATTATGAGTCTTTTCAGTGCATTTCTTCCTAGTTCAACCTTGGTGTATTGTACTTTCCTAGGAATGTACCCAGTTCCTGTAGGTTATCAAATTTGCTGACATAGTTGTTCAAAAGCATTCCTTATTATTATTCTATTTTAGAGACATCTATTGGATTGCTCCAATTTGTGTCTGACGTTATTATTTGAGCCTTATCTTTTCCCCTTAGTCTATCTAAGGGGCTTTCAATTGTTTACATATATACATATATATATGGCAGGTCCGCTTTGTCTAAAGTGCAGTTACCTTCTAGTATTTCCTTATTAATTTTCTGCTTGGTTGATCTGTTGAAAATGGGGTATTAAAGATCCTACTCTTACTGTATTACGGTCTTTTCTTCATGCCCATTAAAATTTGCTTTACATATTTATGTGCACCAGTGTTGGGGTGTACATATTTACACTTATGTCCTCTCAGTGAATTCAGTCATTTATTGCAAAACGACCTTTCTTTTTTCTCTGGTGAGACTGTTTGACTCGAGGCCTGTTTTATGATGTGAGTGTAGCCACTCCTGCCACTTTTCTATGTCATTTGCAGGAGGATCTTGCAGTCTTCGCCCTCAGCTCTGTGTGTACACAAAGGTGAAGTGAGCTCTCTTGAGGGCCTCACACAGTTAGTTTGGTTTTTCAAATCTATGTAGCCATGCTAAGCATATTGATTGGTGAAGCTATTTACAAAGTTATTATTGATAAGAACAGATTTATTGTTGCCATTTTATAATCATTCTATGCTTGCGTTTGAGATCATTTGTAACTTTCTTCTTCTCTTGTTATTTAGCTTTGTTATTCGGTGATGTCCTACTTCTGAGGTTTGGTTTCTATGTGTAGATGCTTTAAGATTTTATTTGGTGCTTCCATAAGATTTGGATAAGATCTCATAGTTATAATAGACTATTTTACTCTGATAACTCAGTTGCATACAAAAAGCCTAGACTTTTACTTTTTCAGCTGCAATTTATATTTTTGATGTCACAATCTACACCTCTCTACCTTATATATTTCTTACTGTAATGTCATTATTTTTGACTACTTTGACTCTTAACCCTATTACCACAGACATGACTTCCAAAACACACCAAAGTAGTATTGGAGTCAAATTGTGCATTTGATTGTATATTTGTCAGTCTATTTTATACCAATATACATGGTCATTTTAGTAGTCAGCCTCCATTTGGTTCCACTTGAATTCCCCCAAGCATTCCTTGTGAGGCAGGTCTTCGGGTGATGGATTCCCTCAGCTTTTCCTTGTCTAGGAAATCATGATTCTCCATTTCTGAGAGACAGTTTCACTGAGTGAAGTATTCTTAGTTGATCTGTTTGTTTCATTTTTTTTGCTTTTGAGACAGGGTCTCGCTTTGTAGTTCAGGCTGGCCCTGAGCTCACTATGGTGCCCAGGCAAGCCGCCACGAACTCAGCAATCCTCCTGTCTCTGCCTCCCGAGTGCTGGGATGACAGGCGTGAGCCACCACGTCCGGCATTGTGGTATGCGGTGCTGATTGTTGGTGGGCGTGTCTCCACACCCAGCATTATATGTGGTTACCGGGGATCGAACTCAGGTCCTTGCGCTTGCGAGGCAGGTGCTGGAACCACTGAGCTAACCCTCCGGCCCCTGTTTGTTTCATTTTGATTTTTGTTTTTGTGTGTGTGTGTGTGTGTGAGAATTGAACTCAGGAACTTGCACTTCCTAGGTAGGTGATGGTGACACTGGGCTACATCCCCAGCCCTGATCTGTTCTTTCAGCTCTTCAGATATATTATTGTACTCCCGTTGTGCCTGTAGGATTGCCCCCGAGAGGGCGACTAATCGCCTAGTGGGAGACTCCTTTATGTGTGACTTGCTATTTTTTTCTTGTTGCTTTTACAATTATTTATTTACCTTTGGTTTTTGACAGTTTACTTACAATGTGCTTAACAGAAAGCCTTTTTGAGCTGATTTTTTTTGGAGGGACTTTTAAGCTTTATGTAGATGTCCATGCCTCTCCCAGGGCTTAGGATGTTTTCAGTAGTTATTTCATTAAATAAGCTTTCTACCCCTATCTTTGCCTTATCTGCTTCCGAAACTCTCAGAGGTAATGTGATCTTTTCGATCACTTAATGGTATCCTATAAACTCTCCCCATTCTATTTCATTCTT
>PVIC010040642.1:0-16577 GCA_004025085.1 Thryonomys swinderianus
TTTTTTTTTTCCAGTTAAGGATTTAACAGGAAAAGTTACTCCATAACTTAAAGTCTTATTGCTGAAGAAAATAAGCTTTGGATCTGAATTCTTTGTTATTTAAACAGAAGCAACGTAGTAAAGTGGGCACAGTAAATTAATATTGTTAGTTAATCTGGCCTTTGATACTGTTTATTTTGTGTATCTCTCCTCCCCACTCAAGTAGAATGTAACTTAGTCTCCTACATCATAAGGTTTGGTACTTTTCCTTTTCATACCATGTGACAATTGCATGTAGTGTCATGTACCGTGATGCTATACTGTCTAAATGTATTATTTAATGCGTCTTTATATTTTTCCTTTTTAAAAACAAAACTATGTTTGGAACCCAAGGGGCAATATTTCACAAGAAAAGCACTGGACTAGGAATCAAGAGCAACTCTTCCCTCACTTGGTATTGTGCAAATCATCCTTCCTCTGTGGATCTCAGTTGCCTCATCTGTAAACAAGAAGGCAAAAAATTCTTTACCTATCTGAACGTAAGTACTCAGTTAATAACTGCTTTTGGTAACAAACCAAACTACCGCCACTGACAATAATAAAACAGAAAGAAAAGAAAACAGAAACAAACTTAATAATGGCTCACACACACAATATTTATTTTCTCATTTGAAATTATCCTAGAAATAGGCAGTCTGGGATAGTTCTAGTGGCTTCATAAAGTGATAAGACTTCATCTCCACTTTGTTGGCCTGTGATTCCTCATTCTCATAGCCCAAAAGGGCTCCCAGACCGTGGCCATCAGTCAGATTCCAGACAGCAAGGCAAAGGTGCCTCTTCCCTCTTTCAGGAGATTTTCTGAGCCCAGGTTCATAATCAAGGGAGCAAGGAAATGTCGCTGAGTGTGTGGCTTCTCCCAGAACTGGGCTTTGTTACTGAGGAGGAAGAGAAGGTCTAGATATGAATAGGAAAATAGCTTCTACCACAGTATGGGTCTATTCTTCCATCTGTGTGAACTATACTTTATGACAAGTACTCAGAGAAACTTCAGTAATTTGCTATAGAAAAGGTCTTCTATGGAAAGAATCTTCCTACAGAAGAATCCACCTACAAATCCCATACTTCCTTTAATACATTTCTGTTTTTCTTTTATCCCTTGACTCATTATAGAAACATTTCTGTCTTGTTTAGAGATTTGTCCTGGTTATTGCCCATAAATGTTTATTGGGCAATTTATGGTTTGTTAAAATGAGCTAACATTTGTTGAGCTTGTGGTTAGGCAAGGCACTAAAATCGTACAGAGATGGTGTCCCAAGCATGTCATATAACTCATCATTAGGAATTAAACTTGTATTGATAAGTATAATCCATGTCAACCTATGTTTAAGTTCAGTATGGTTACTTTTACTTCCCTTGCTTGTTAGAAATATATATGTATCTACACACACATATTTATAAATCACTTATCTGCCCCATCTCGAAATTTCCTTTGACCACTAGCCCTTGCTTAACTTGTGTAGCCATACCAACATTTTATTTCCTTCTAGAATTTTTTCTTTGTAAATATTACATAAATATAACCTGCTATGTCATGGAAATTGATTCAATTGTCATTATTTTTACTGAAAAAAATGAAATACCTTGAAAAGAAGATTGAAATTCAGGGAGTCAAAATAGGGGTGAGGAAGAATCAGAAGGTTAAATCAATCTTTTAGGGTTTTTAGAAAGGAGATAGGTAGGAACAAGTTCATTTCTGCAAATATTTCTACAAAGTTAATTTCTGTGTAAGTTAATTTCTGAAAAATATGTATTTTGTTGTTGAGATACTGGGGATTGAATCTATTGTTTTCAATTTCTAGTAACACAAAACAAAATAAAGCAAAATCCACACACAGCAACAAACGAGTCACCTGACAAGTGATGTAAGTTGGCATTGTCATCCATGCTATGTCAGGACAACTGCTAACCCACAGTGTTTCGATCAACAAACCACTTGAGGATTCGAGGAAAGAACATGAATCTGAACACTTTCTGTTATCATCTTCTGATGAGATCAGAAAAGCAGCATCATCAAAGTTTGCAAAAGGATTGTCAGAGTCTTAGAAGAAAATCCCAGGCAAAGAAGCTTAAAGAAAATCACGTTGCCTCTTTCTGGTAGCAAAATACATAGACACTGACAATTTAAGGTGTTTCAAGAGTCAGACTCTTAATGTAGAGAAGTTTTAAGAATACATTAACCAATTTACTTCACTTTTAATTTTTCATGTATGCACAAACATGCTGTGCAAAACATTCTATATATCTAAATTAACATTTATTATTACTTGAGACAAGGTGTCACTATATAGTTCAAGCTGTCCTTGAATTCACTATGTAGCCCAGGCTGGCTTCAAACTCACAGCGATCCTCCTGCTTCAGCCTCCCAAGTGGTGAAATTATAGGCATGCATACTATGTCAAGCTCTAAATTAATCTTCAAATGCTTCTAGTAAACATAAAATGGAATTTCAGGTGATAAAGCACAGCATCACAATTTAATTGACAGCATGTTTTATACCTGCAGACAATGTGTCTTAATGTCAATGACGTCTTAGAGTCAATGAAATACAGGTATGATATGTTAATTCTAAATCAACCATCTTCTTTAGGGCCTCTTATTTACCCTGCCTCTAATATTTATTTCCTTTTCTTTCATGCCTTGTTTCTTTATTTCTTTTTGATTGACAGAGGTTTTAAATTTATTTTCCCCTCCACTGGTTTCTAATCATTCAATGTTTATTCTAGACATAACTGGGACTTTATTCTTTAATAAAGCCTCACTAAATGTCAGCCGTTATAGTAACAAAGGAAGTGGAAAGCAGTCAAGAATATTAAGGAGACAAGTAACATCACAAAAATCTCTTTAAATACCAATATAATGTCTAATGTGTCAGAGATAGGTTTTCAGGTTTTTATGGACCGGCAAATACATAAATATCCATACAAAAGAAAGAGAGATGGGTCATACGGAGAGTCCAAGGGAGGAAGTGAAGACTAACCTACATTTTTTCCAACATCAGGTCAGGAAGAATGGGCTTCTGCTCTTCTTTACCTGTACTTCTTTCATACTAAAGACACAATGGGAGACACTGAGCTGGAGGAGCGTGAAACAGTAGACAGATTCAGACTGGATAGGCTGATAATTTTTTCTCCAAAGTAGAAGGATGGGAAATTCTACATCCAGGGCTCATCCCCAGACAGCAAGGCTCTGATCCCTCAGGCACATTACAAAGCAAACAGACTTTTTAATCACCTCATAATTAATAGATACAATTTCCCTAAATCTCCAAATCTTAAACAGACAAATCAAAATTCACGTTCATCCACAAAGGCAGATTTCTCAGCTATTGATTTCCTCCATAGTTATCCAGATTAAAATTATGTAGGCAAGGGCTGGAGATTTAGCTCAGTGGTTCCGGCATCTGCCTCACAAGCACAAGGTCCTGAGTTTGATGCCCGGTAACCGCATACAATGCTGGGCATGGTGACTCACACCCACCAGCAATCAGTACCACATACCACAGTGCCGGGCGTGGTGGCTCACCCCTGTAATCCCAGCACTCGGGAGGCAGAGACAGGAGGATTGCTAAGTACGAGGCTTGCTTGGGCTCCATAGCTCAGGGCCAGCCTGAACTACAAAGTGAGACCCTCTCTCTCAAAAAAAAGAAATTATGTATGCAAGTGAGTGTGTCTGTGTGTATCTGTGTGGTGTGACTCATTCCCTATTAAGATTGTGGGGGAAGATATTGCGGAAGTGGTTACAAAGAATCATCACAGACAAAAGAGGTGGAGAAAGACCAGAAAGCAGAGTAGTTTTTCTTTCTTTTCTTGTAGTCTCTTCTCCCTAGTGTCTTTTCTCCCTAGTTCAACCCTCTCCTTTTGCTTCCTTATACAGTGAGTTCAGAATCAGCCTATATTTTTAGGAATGAAAAACACTGAAGTGGAGAAAGTTAATTGACCTATGATCACCCAGCAATGTATAGTACAGTCGAATTAAGAGTATAAACCTAAATTTAATTCTGTTTTATTGTTAGGTTAAAGAGTCATTTTATAGCCCCACTTCAAAAATGCAACTAATGACCTTGCACCTGCAAGGCAGACAGTGGCACCACTGAGCTAAATTCCCAGCCCAGAGTCTTTTTCTGTTTCTTAAGGATCCAAATTTACTTTGGAGATAATCATTCTCTTTGTCTCTCATTGTAAAAGAAGGTAGTAAACAATAGTGCAAAGGAAGACAGTATGTTCTAGAGTAACGGTTTTCAAACTTCAGCATGTGTCAGAAGATCAAAGGGGTTGTTAAAATATAGGTTATGGGGCCGGGCGTGGTGGCTCACTCCTGTAATCCCAGCACTCGGGAGGCAGAGACAGGAGGATTGCTGAGTTCGAGGCTTGCCTGGGCTACATAGTGAGCTCAGAGCCAGCCTGAACTACAAAGCGAGACCCTGTCTCAAAAAAATATATATACATATATATAGGTTATGGGACTAGAGATTTAGCTCAGTGGTTTCAGCATCTGCCTGGCAGCCAAAGGTCCCGAGTTCGATCTTGAGTACCACATATCACAGTGCCTGGTGTGGTGGCTCATGCCTGTAATCCTACCACTGGGAGGCAGAGACAGGAGGATTGCTGAGTTCGAGGCTTGCCTTGGCTACATAGTAAGCTCAGGGCCAGCCTGAACTACAAAGACCCTGTCTCAAAAAGAACTCAAAAAACAAACAAACACAGGTTATGGAGGCTCTGTTCCCCTGTTCCCCTGTTCCAGAGCATCTGATTTAGGCCTGGAGTTAAACATTGGCACGTGGCTCACTGCCTGTGGTATGGAACAAGCAGTGTGTCTCCATTCCCTGTCTTTTAAAGTCAGGACAGTAATATTTTAGAGTGTAGACTTAGATGAGTTAACATAAAAATGTTTAGTATACTGCTTCATACACAGGAAACACTCACTGGTTGTTTTCTGCTGTTACTTATACACAAGCCTAGGGATCAAGTGTATATGAGCCATGGATTTGGTCATTGTTTCAGAGTAGAGACTTTTGGGGACTTCGTCACTTTGAGTTGTTAGGACAAATTTCTGTGCACGTGAGTGCACACATATAAATGCCTTCTTCTCTCGTCATCTGTCGTTGGTAGACCTGGCAGAAGAGTGAGAGCCAGCAAAAGGTACAGTAACACATGAGAGAACCTGGGGAAATCAGAAACTTCTTACAAGTTGTGATTGAAACATACAGGGAATGTTTAAAAAAAAACCCCAACTACATTAAAAGACACCTGGCCATTAATCTCCTTCAAAACACTTCCCCTACTTTCTGCATTGTTCTTGGCACTTTCTGAAGCACTCCCAAAGTCCTTTATGGTGAGTGTCCTTAGTTGTGCCGTCAGCATGTTCTGAATGGATTCAAAGCATTTACTTCATGGTTGTTTTGAGTTTGGGAAAATGAGAACACACTGAAATGTCTTCACGAGCCGACCTTTCCACAGGAGGCACTCAGCCACAGCGTGCGCCGTGTTTTCAGTCACGCTTGACAAGGGCACACATGAAGGAGCACATCCAGAACTGCTTCACAGAGCAGTAAGATGGTGGGATCCTTGTGCTTGAAGTGAGAGGGAAAGCGTTGAGAGGAATTCATGGCAGTGTGTCACTGCACCCGTTTGTTTTAAAATCCATTAATGATAAATTCAATTTTAAATTCATGAATGGCAAATTTCAGTGGCACTGTGTATATTACCGGTGGGAATGGAAAATGGTACAGCTACTGTGGAAAACACTTCGGAGTTCCTCAGAAAGTTAAACACCAAGTTTGCCCAATTGGCCCAGCCATTCTGTTCCTGAAGCTATCTGACCAGCAGAACTGAAATCATGATGATGTACTAGCTTGACCACAGGTGTTCGCTGTAGGAGTGTTTAAAACAGCCCCAAAGTAGAAACAGTCTAAATGTCTTCTATCCACTGAAAAATGAAAAAAGTATGGTAGACCTATACAATGGAATATCTAGTCAGCCCTAAAAAGGAGTGAGGTGCTGACGTATGTTACAACGTGAATGAACCCTAAAAACATACTGCCCAGTGGAGAAAGGCAGACACAGAAGTCCAAGTACTGGATGGTTCCCTTTGTATGGGGTGTCCACAACGAGCAAATCTATACAGAGAGAGAGTGGGTTAGCAGCTAGTAGGACGTAGGGGAAACGTGAGTTAGGAGTGAGTGATGGCTAATGAGTTATGGCGTCTTCAGAATGATGAAAGTTTTTAAAATTAGATGTGTTGAGGGTTGCACAGCCTTGTGAATGTACCCCCCCCCAAGACATGGAATTATACTACCTCACAGGACAAATTTCATGGCATGCAAGTTATATCTCAACAAAAATCAGAACAACTACATGTATGGGAATAAGCGTGAATGAGAAAACTTTGTTGTCATCAGAAAATGATTGTGGGGCCGGAGATGTAGCTCAGTGGTTCCGGCGCCTGCCTAGCAAGTGCAAGGTCCCTGGTTTGATACCTGGTAACCACATACAATACCAGGCGTGGTGACTCACGACCACCAACAAGCAGTACCATATACCACAATGCCGGGCATGGTGGCTAATGCCTGTCATCCCAGGAGGCAGAGGCAGGAGGAGTTCGAGGCTTGCCTGGGCTACATAGTGAGCTCAGGGCCAGTTTGAATTACAAAGTGAGACCCTGTCTCAAAAAAAAAAAAATGACTGTGGAGAAAAAAGGTGATTAATAGTGAGAAGACACTTCATGGAGAAATGACTCATCCTGTTAGAGGTGTTTCATGATGCTCAGTACCCCACCACAAGTTCTGAAAGTCTTGCAAAAATGAAAACTTATAACATCATTTAGCCAACGTGTCTCAAATACTTTATCATGAAGAACATTTACTCAGTCATGATTGGGGAGCTATTGTCCTCAAATAAAAGAAGGCTTGGTGAAGGAGTGTCTTGAGTCTCACTGATAGCTGCATTTGCTGCCAAACTTCCAGATGATCTGATCCAACAAAATGGGGAATTAATTTTGAGTAGCATTCTTGTAGATTAGACAAGTCCTGTACCTTATCTGGGGGTGGGGGGTGGAGTGGGGGATGGCACGTGATGTATGTATCTCAATAAAAATGCTAAAAGGTTGATGCAGAAACTGGTCTAAAATGTGCAGTATTAGTGGTTTTATTAATGAGAAGACAGTGTTCTGGAAGTGAATTGATGTAATTATTAATTTATTCATGTGTAAAAAGCCAGTATCCTGTATGCCTCCAAGGATTGAGACAGAATGAAGTTATGAATTATTTTCCAATGGGTGATCTGTGATTAAAAGCATTTTTAACCTAAAAATCAAACCAAAGCAAAATAGCAACAATAAAAAAACACAGTAACAATAACAAAACTCATAGCCAGTTAATTTTGGGAAACTGTTAAGTTAAACAGTGCCTATTCCAGATTAATGGCCCAGCCATTCTTCTTTTTCAGCTCTTCTCTCCGTGTGTGTGTGTGTGTGTGTGTGTGTGTGTGTGTGTGTGTGTCTTGGTTGAACCCAGGGCCTCCCCACATGGTAAGCTGTCACTATCACTGAACTATATCCCTTGACTTGGACTCTTATCATAAGTCTATATGTATAAAATCATAAACATAGATGAGGTATTTATTCCTTTTTTTCCTGGTATTGTGTTGAAGACAAGGCATTGCATGGCTACATTCCAGTCCATTTTTATTTTTTATTTTGTATATGTGCTGCCGAAGCAAGCACTTTATTTTTTATTTTGAGACAAAGTCTTGCTAAGTCACTAAATTTCCCAGTTTGAGCTCATGATCCTCCTACCTCAGCCCCCCAGAGTGCTGGGATTATAGAAGGACAGCACTATGCCTGGCTTCCTTCTTAATCTTGTAGTAGACCTAGTAGACCTTCTGGAGCCACGTAGATTCTTATTGAATGGAAACTGAATCAACAAAATTTTAAAAATATTGTGAGAGTAGCTACAGCTATTGCCCTTTTGTTTCAACTCCCTTCTATTCTACTTGGTAATTTATTGACCTATTTATTAAAAAATATGTTGACCATAAAGATTTTAAACAAATAACTACTTGATATAAAGTAATTGAGTAAGAATTCAACCCAGGGCCTTGTGCATGGTGGGTAAGTGCTATACCATTAAGCTATTTTTTTCACCCTACCCTCTTTTTTAGATTTTGAGACAGGGTGTCTTTAATTTGGGCCTAGCCTTATGACCTTCTTGACTCAGCCTCCTGAGCAGTGAGCATTACAGATGTGCACTACCACATCTGGCTTCAGATGTTTTCTTCTATAAGCAGTTTGGACTTGAATATTTTGCCCTGCCTTTTTAATTTTGGCTGAAAAACATTTCTCTGATTTTCTTTATTAAGTACCATTTTTGATAAATTATAATCAGTTTTACCCTTTCATATAATTTTTTGTCATATGAAACCTCTTAGACTGAATATATTGTGAATACAGCATTGGAAAGACATCTTTTCATGACTTTAATCTTTCCTTCATTTCAGATGAGGTGGAAGACCATTCTCCCACGCTATTGTTTTCTCTTGGTCACGTGTCTATTTGCTGCTCTTCAGGCTGTGCCCATAGACATCGACAAGACAAAAGTGCAAAATACCCAACCTGTAGAAAGTGCAAAGATAGAACCACCAGTAAGTAAAGTGGAAAGAGTTATAACTAAAGGCAATGAATTATAACTAAATGAAGTAAAATGGGAAGAATTATAAGTAAAATATTGCTAATATTTATTACTTACAAAGTTGGGTTTTTAGGAACTATTTCTGAAACAACAGTGAAGAAAGTATTGGAAAAGCATATGTTGTTTAATAGTTAATGTATGTTAAATGCATACATGAAGGAATTAATCATGAAGCACTTTCAGCACTGAACCAAGGAAACATGTTATATTCAAAGCTGAAACATATGACAATGGGTGGAAGCAATTACTAGTTATTGTCTGCCAGCCATGTCTAGTCTGCAGCCCGTCTTTTTTTCCCCCTTTCTTTAAAATGTTACAATAAAAACATAAAGGTAAATGAAGTTTTCTTACCTATATGCATTAACATAAGCCAGGGCAATAAAATAAAAAAGTGGGCCACAGGTTGGACATGGTGGGAACCTCTAACCCCTATAGGAAATCTACCTTTACGTTATGATAAAAGATGATATTAATTCTGATAGAAAACTCTTTAAGAAATATACTTTTTTCATCTGAACTGTTGAGGGTTGGGAGTTTAGCTCAGTGGTGCTGCACCTGCTTCACAAGTGCAAGTTTCTAAGTTCGATCCCTGATACAAAAGCCTCACTCTTTCAATCATCTGAACTGTTGAAACCGTCAAAACAGATATGTCTTCATGTCATTTTGGTGGATACTTTTTTTCAAGATCAAAGACTTTTTCTTCAGAAAAAAAAATTCAGAAGCATGAGTATTTGTCTTTTAATTTGAAGGATACTGGACTTTATTATGATGAATATCTCAAGCAAGTTATTGATGTGCTGGAAACAGATAAACATTTCAGAGAAAAGCTTCAGAAAGCAGACATAGAGGAAATAAAGGTAAGTGTAATTAAATACTTATTTAACAAACATTTGAGTATACCAGATCCTGAGGCTGAATACTGGGGATATATAGGTAGATGAGACTTACTTCTACCTTAAGTAGTCCTTAAGGGAAAATCACCAGATTGATTATCTAGATGGACATAGGGTTGAGTTTTAATAATTACAGAGTTGTAAATAACAGACACATAACCCGTATGAAGCAGCAAGGAAAAGTATGAAGTCATTCTTCCTAGAAGAGGTGATGCTACAGCTTTTAAAGGCCAAACTGTGAGAAGGAGGGTACTGGGTGGCATCCTCGGCGAAGAAGTGAGTGCTCAGAGACAAGAGGTCTATGGAAATGAGGTAGTAATTGTTGCTGGACCCTGTAATGGGAAATGGAGGACAATGAGTGGCCAAAAGGTGAGGTTGGAAGAGTCATGGATCAGGTGACAGAAGATCTTGTACATAAATAAAAGGATTGGATTTTGACCCAAGGAGAGCAGGAAGATTTCCAAGATGGACATGTTAGATTCTGATGTTTTTAATTAGGTCCAGATTAGTGAAGAGTTGTGTCAGTAGAGGAGGGCTAACCATTTGCTTCTGTCCTAAGCACCCTATCATATACACTTAGTCCTAGACAGTTCCTTAGAACTCCTAATAAACTAAGGGCATTGTAAAGATAGGACCTTGGAGATTCTTTAAAAGGCTTTCATTGAGGAGAAATGTATCAGTTTAGCAGGGTTTATCTTAAATTCAACAAATAAAAAGTATTTCCAATTTTAAACATTCAGCTATACCTCCTAAGGTAGTTTTATTTGCTTATGTTATTTTTTTGTTCATTTTTAACTTTCCTAAAAAAAAAATTGCCTGTTTCTAGAATCAGAATTAGAGAACTGTGTTTGATGGAATCATTGTGGATCAAATCCTGTTTACTTCAGTCTTTCTCCCTAGTGTGGGTTCCTTTGTGAGACTTACATTAGATTGTGTTTTTTTGTTTTTTATTTTTGAGACCGGGTCTCACTTTGTAGTTCAGGCTGACCCTCAGCTGATGATGTAGCCCAGGCAAGCCTCAAACTCACAGCAATCCTCCTGCCTCTGCCTCCCGAGTGCTGGAATTACAGTCATGAGTCACCATGCCCAACACTGTGGTATGAGGTACTGGGGATCAAACTCAGGACCTTGTGCTTGCAAGGCAGACCCCGGAACCACTTAGCTAAATCCATCTAACTATGTAGTTCAGGCTGGCCTTGAATTCACAATGTATACTGATGGCCTCGATGACCTCGAACTTGTCACAATTCTCTTACCTCACCCTCCCAAGTGCTAGGATTACAGGTGTGTGCCTCCACACCTGGCCCTCTGCAGAGCTTCTTATGTGGCACGTCTGGATCCTGCTCCACTGGTGTTCTTAGATAATGCTGATGCCTCCACTTAGGGACCAGAGTTTAATATCCAATCTTTGATAATAAAATGACTGTTCTAACCTTAAAACATACTTCTCTTTTTGCATCTACAATAGCACAGACTAGTGGGTGTGGTAGCCAAAGCCCATACCCCTAGTTGGTTGGGAGGCTGAGGCAGGAGGGTTGCAGATTGGAGGCTAGCCTGACAAGTTTAGTGAGATCCTGTCTAAAAGTAAAAAAAAAAAAAAAAAAAAGACTAGGTGTGCAGCTGGGTAATGGAGAGTGTGTGGCCCCAGGTTCTATCCCCAGAGCGAAGCCAAATGAAAAGCTAGTCTAGTACTAGTTGTAATTGCTCACCTATGAAAAAAAGTGATCAAAGATTATAGCCTAAAAAAGATGAATTATGAAAAACCATTTATATGTGCAATGTCTAACACCAAGTTAACTTTTTTTTTTGAGACAGGGTCTCGCTTTGTGTTTCAGGCTAGTCCTGATCTTACTATATAGCCTAGGCAAGCCCCGAACTCAGCAATCCTCCTGCCTCTGTCTCCCAAGTGCTGGGATTACAGGTGTGAGCCACCACACCCAGAAGCACCAAATTAACTTTTAAAAAACTTGAAGATATAACTCATATACTGTAAAATTCACTTCTTAAATATGTTAGTGATTTTAAGTATATCCACAGAATCACACAGTCATTGTCACTGTCTAATTTTAAAGCATTTTCACTGATCCCCAAAGAAACCCCATATCCATTAAGTGCAATAGTCACTTCTAATTTCCTGTCTCCATCCACAACTAATCTACACTAATCTACTTTCTGTCCCTGTGGATTTGCCTATTCTAGACATTTGATATAAATAGAATCATGATATGTGGTCATTATCTGTCTTCTTTTATTTAGCATAATGTTTTCAGGTTCATCTGTGTTGCAACAGGGGTCAGTATTTTCTTCTGTTTTATAGCATAATAATATCTCATTGTACGCATAAATAGCCCTTCATATCTGTGAGTTAGGTCTGCCTGTGTGAATCCAGCTAACTTTGGATCAAAAATATGCCTCAGTACAGTGGCTCACGCCTGTAATCCCAGCACTCGGGAGGTAGAGACAGGAGGATTGCTTAGTTCGCGGCAGCTTGCCTGGGCACCATAGTGAGCTCAGGGCCAGCCTGAACTACAAAGCGAGACCCTGTCTCCAAAAAAAAGCCAAAAAAAAATATGCCTCAGTACAGATTTCTTATTTGTTATTATCCCCTAAACAATACAGGCTCTTGCATATGTTATGTGTAAATACCATAGCATTTTGTAAAAGAGGCTTAAGCACCGCTGGCAGTTTTGTATCCACGGTGTCCTGGGATGGGTCCCCTGCAGATGCTGAGGAAAGACTTCCCGGGGCTTTTTCTATCGATTCATCAGTTGATGGCCATTTGAAATCTTTCAACTCGTTTTAGTATGGATAATGCTGTGTGAACACTAATGTTCAGTTACTGTGTTAGCATGTTTTCACTTCTCTAAGGTGTATAAATAGGAAAGGAATTTCTGGGTCATCTGTTACTATTTCTAAAATTTTTTTTTTTTTTGAGACAGGGTCTCGCTTTGTAGTTCAGGCTGGCCCTGAGCTCACTATGTAGCCCCGGCAAGCCTTGAACTCAGCAATCCTGCCTCTGCCTCCCGAGTGCTGGGATGACAGGCGTGAGCCACCACGCCCGGCACTATTTCTAATTTTTTGAGGCACTGTCAAATTACTTTCCAGAGTGGCTGCACCATTTTACAATTTAACTTTTAAGGTTTCTTCTCTGAACGTTGTACTTTTCTAAGTTATATGATTGTTAGATGTTGTGCTTTTAGGATTACAAACTGAATCTCTCCTGACAGAAATGCTTTTTACAATATTAAATTTATCTGAACTGGGCCAAGTATCATTAATTTATTAGAGTCTTATTTTTAGTACTTTGCATCAGGTCTAAAATGGAAAGTAATAAATAAAACTATTAATTTTGTTTACAGAGTGGAAGACTAAGCAAAGAACTAGACCTAGTAAGTCACCATGTGAGGACAAAACTCGATGAACTGAAAAGGCAAGAAGTAGGAAGGTTAAGAATGCTAATTAAAGCTAAATTGGATTCCCTTCAAGGTAAGTGCTAAAGAAAAAGTGGGAATATTTCAGAATTTGGTTGTTGAGGTCAGCTTACATTAAATGCACATACCATATTCTTCTGGTTAAAATTATATGTAGTGGGGCCGGAGGTTTAGCTCAGTGGTTCCGGTGCCTGCCTTGCAAGCGCAAGGTCCTGAGTTCGATCCCCGGTAACCACATATAATGCTGGGCGTGGAAACACGCCCACCAATGTTATCAACGCTGCATACCACAATGCCGGACGTGGTGGCTCACGCCTGTAATCCCAGCACTCGGGAGGCAGAGACAGGAGGATTGCTGAGTTCGCGGTGGCTTGCCTGGGCACCATAGTGAGCTCAGGGCCAGCCTGAACTACAACGCGAGACCCTGACTCAAAAAGCAAAAAAAAAAAAAAATAAATAAAAAAATAAAATTATATGTAGTGGTTTGGCTTCTCTTAATTTAAAAATTCAATTTAATTTTTGAACTATGTAGCTCATTTACATAATTCTTAAAATGAAAATGGTCAGCCTTAAGTAATTACATAAGTAAAACAGGAGATAAAAACTAGAAACAATAAGAAAATTCAACGAAGTAGATATAATCTAAAGAGAGATGTTTTCAGCTGAAGTAGAGGTAGATATTTTTGGCGAAGTAGAAGTTGTGCTAGATGAAAATACTGTACTGGCCAGTATAAAATACTCAGAATAAACCTGTTAAGAATTACACAAGATTTATCACAAAAACTTTAAAATATTCCTGAAGGGGGTAAACATAGGCTTTAACAAATACAAAAACATATGCCGTTTTTAAATACAGAGACTCAACATTATAAACATGCTAGTTCTCCCTAGGTTAATTTATAAATTTAACATGGTCTACATAAAAATATATGCCTTTTTGTGGTAATAATCAAGTTAATTTTAAAGTTCATGGGAAAAAAAGAGCAAGAAAAGATGGATACCTCTGGAAAAGTACAACAAAGAAAGATTAAATTAAATATTAAATATTAAATCTTTCAGTTATTTTAGTCTCAGTATATAATTATGTCACCTGTAAATACAGGTGTTTTTCTCATCTCTTTTCTAAATACTTTACCTCTGTTTTTCATCTGTAGAACTGTTTTGGATAATACCTCAAAGATAGTATTATTAAGTAATGTTTATGGTAGCCCACTTTGTCATGTTCCTGACTTTAGTCAGAATACATACTTGTTTTTTCCTGCTAATAGTTGATATTAAATCTTTAATACTAAATATTAAAATATGGCCAGGCATGGTAGTGCATACCTGTAGCTCCAATACTTAAGAGGCTGAGGTAGGTCTGTCAAGAGATTGAAGCCAGCCTGGGCTATGTAATGAGTTCAAAGCTAGACTGAACTATATAACAAGATCCTGTCTCAAAATAAAACAAAACAAAAATATGTCCTTAAGTCAGGGTTATTAAAACCACCTGGTTTTAGCATATAGGTAGAAAGAAACAGAAATTCCAGAATGAGATGTAGAGTGTATCTCATTATTGGGCTAGAGAGGTGTTTAGACAAATGGTGTTAGTACAACTGGTGAGCCATTAAAAAAGAGGTCTAATTGGGTGCATTTCTCCTAACCTATATGAGGATAAATGCAAACGAACCCAGAATTTTATTAGTAGAAAATAAAATCATAATAGCAGTAGGTGCCAACACAGGTGAATTTCCTTTATTGTCTTGGAATGGCCTTTCTAGTTATGAATAAAAATCAAAAAAGGCAAGATTTTGCCAGTGTAAGACCCTTCAGGCTGGCTCACGTTTCCTTGTGAAACACCCCTGGATGATTTATTGTCATTGATAAACATCTGAATATTTTCTTTTGGTCAAGTGGTAGTTTTTAAACTTTAGATTGCTTCAGAACCACTTGGCTTATTACAGAGAATGGTTAAAAATCCAGACTACACTTGAAAGAATCATATCATAAAGTTATATGTGCAATTAAAAAAATAAAAAAATGCAGATTACTCCAAAATATGGAAGGCCAGGGAGGGGAAGGGAAAGTAAATAGAATTAAGATGCATAATATACTTGTACCAGCTCACCATGATAAATGTAATCATTATTACTGTAAATATGCACTAATAAAAATTTTTAAAAATTTAAATACAGATTACTGAATCTCACCTCTAGACAATCTGGTTCTGAGAGTAATCTACATTTTAAATGTGCATATCTGTTCATTGCATCATGTTTATAGAAATGTGTATATAGAACGTTAAGCACCCTGCTGGTGAACAGTCTGGGAAAACAAGTACCAAATACTTGTCCTGGAAGTAGGGAAATTACCAAGAAGCAGTTCCATTGTTGAGGCCAGGCACAAGGTGTTGGGATATTTCTTCCCCCTTCTTACTCTTCAGGGTATTTTCTTGATTCCAATGCAGATGTTAAATTTCATTACCTAAAGAAAATAATCTGACATGATTTAGAAAATTTATGAATATATTCTTGATGCAGAAATTGTGAATAAAAATTTCTGATAATTTGAAGATGTTTTAGGGTTTTAATTTTTCCATAATTTTTAAAAATTGAATTCTTCTGAACTACAAAGCGAGACCCTGTCTCAAAAAGCAAAAAAAAAAAAAATTGAATTCTTTATTGGCACATTTTATATACAGCTCACAATCACACACAACACTGGGGAATTTGTACCAGTATATGACACAAGTTAATTTTCATTTTTACCCACATCTCATTTCTACCCACCCACAACCCCCCACCCTTATATATGTGCTCTTTTATTTTCTTTCAGAATCATACTGCCATAATTTTTAAAATAGGTGGTACAATCATTTGGTTTGAAACTAGAAAAGATAAAGTACAGAGCAGCTGGGCTTGGTGGGCAACTTAGCAACTTAGTGAGACCCTGTCTCAAACTGAGAAAGATACAGCGCTGGAGATGTAGCTTAGTGCAGAAGTCAGGGATTCAATCCCAGTACTGGCAAAAGAAAAAAAAAGTACAAAACAAAACCTCCTGTGCTTTTGCACTCAGTTAGTTCTGAGTATTCTCTAGTATCCTTCTTCTCAATTTGTTCTTACATAAAGCAAACACAATAAATGTGCTTTTTATTCAAAAAAATATAATACACATTTATGCATTGGTTTTCTTTTATAATGTATTTTGGAGATCTTTGTGTATTGGTCCAGGAGACCATCTTCATTTTTCTTTTTCTTTCTACTCTTTTTTTACAGTTGGGTAGAATTTCATTATGTAGATGTACTTATAAATTAACCAGGCTCTTGTTGATGAAAGTTTGGGTTCACTCTAGTGAACAATGTTGTTGCACCTTACTGTTAGGGTTTGTGTACAGATGCTTCCCCCAAAGCCTCAGGCGGTGAAGGGTGGGGCTTGTTCAGAGGTGGCTGAGCCTAGAGTGTGTGACACTGGAATTGATTCATACTGTAATCCAGGGTTAGAGGGCATCAGGATTAAGGGTGTGAGTGCTACCCACCTAAGTAGTCTGGATAG
>PVIC010040643.1:0-16589 GCA_004025085.1 Thryonomys swinderianus
CCTGTTTTCTCATGAATAAATTGTAAGGTTTTCTAGAAGGTACATAAAATGTGACTAAACTGTTTATTTGATAATTAATGCACACGTACATGTTATATTGTAACTTCCTCAATTTTAATTTCTTATACAGCAAATATTGATAGATATAATTCATGTAAACATTACCTTTTTGAAATCATTAATAAATTTTAGAATTTAATGCAGTTCTAAGATAAAAATATTCAAGGACAGACTAACCATAGATTTAACAATACTTTCTCTCCTAAATTTAATAGTGACCCATTCTTTCTTTTAATCTTGAAAGTACGGTTTGTTTTGGCTGTGATTTTTGTTTTCCTTTTTTATTCTTTCCTTCCCGTTCTGTGTCTCTTTCTAAACCTAACTGACTTCCTCCTTCCAGTGTTTCTCTAATTGTTTGGAGCTTCTAAGTATGACACAAAAGGAGAATCTGAGGAAGACATTTTTTGTTGAAGAATAAAATATATGAGTTAAAAAAGAATTTTTAAGAAAGTTTAATTGTTAAGATTGACATTTTGGTTAAGCGCTAAAGTTCCATGCATCAAGTAGTAAAGACGTGAGACAGCAACAAGATTTAGAGAAGGTACTGAAAATCATCAACAAACATTCACTCCTTCTTCACTTGCAGTGGATGAAAGGATCAGGACACTGAAAGAATAGAATGAGTTGTCTTTGGGGATCTCTGTTAGAAGCTCTAGAAAGTCTTCATGATTTAGAGGTGGGTTACCTCCCACCCCCACGGAGAACCAGCCTGGACTACTATAGGCCAAAAGGGACATTCCTACACTTTAATGAGGGTATCCTTGTGAATGCTTGATTTCCATCCATGACATTTAGAAGCCTTGATGTGGATTAGCTGTTGCTTTATTGGTGAACTGGTCAAACCAGAAAGATGTTTGAGATGGATATGAGGTGTCACACTCCAGTGAAAAGAGTGCAAGTATTTCCAGTAGGCCAAATATAAGCATGTTTTATAATTTATGTATATGCTGATTGAATGTATATATGTGTGTGTGTGTGTGTGTGTTCCTGTATAAGCAAATATGCAAACATATACATACATGTATGCTCTGGTCCTAGAAGGAAATCCCAGGGACCTGGGGCTCAGCTGAACGGAGACACGGACCAGACTGCTCCAGTCTCACCGCAAATCCGCAGTGAGGCCGCACAGCTCCGCTGATATAGTCTCCCATGCTCTGTGCAAGCTCTATGTTCATGTTCCAGACCTTCTATAACTCAAATTCCATATTTTCTTTGTCTTGGAGATTTCAAGAAAAGTCACACAAACTGTGACTTGATGGATTCTGCCAACGCAGCATCTGACGGCCTCTTTTCTTTTATTAATATCCAAAATCCCATAAAGCTTTCTCATAATTGTCTGGAATGTTAATTTCAGCAAAATCTATATTCATTACATGAATTCTCAGTAGCAAGTGTTTGAAACAATTTTTAATACTATTTTATCAATTTATTTTCTATTGTAATTGTGTTCAATGTGTATTATCTGTTATTTCAGGTGATTATTTCTCAAATGCTGTTAAAATGAGTACCTGAAAAGTAAATAACTTTGTCCTAGTTCCTTAAATGATCTCTCAGTCTGTGTGTGTGTGTGTGTGTATATATATATATATATTATATTATATATATATACACATACACACATATATATAATATTGTAGGTAATTTAATATAGTCTATATAAGATAAAATAATTCAGTATAGGAATATAAAGACCAGTAATACTACAGCTAATACACAAATTTAGAAACAATAGTGGAGCTTTAGAGGACAAACTTCAATAGGCCAATGAGACAATAGAATATCTCGCTTGAGCAGGAGAAATTTGAAAGTGGTCATGAAGAATGAAAGTAGTTGAAAAACATTCTCAGAAGAATTAAGTATAAGGCCTGAGTTAATATGAAAAAGCTCAGGAACCACATGAAGATTATTTTGAATAAGAAAGCATTGGAAAAAGAAGTGCATTAGTATAGAGTTTTGAATAATAAAACTGGAAAGGAAGTTTCCAGTCCAAGTAAGTTATATGTCTTGCTTGAACTGTGGATGGAGCACCACACTTGGAATTTACTTTCAGGTTGTTCTATAGATGTGCTCGGAAAGACATCCTTTTCTGTAGTGTGTCAGTCACTATGAACAGCCTTAAAAATGATCAATAAGGATTTCAAACTTTCCTGTTACCTTCTGAGAAGCATGCTCACAAAATAATATTTGACAGATTATGTGCAGTTCTGGGGAACTGGCTCGATGTCATAGGCTGCTCATTTTGCTCCAATCATTATAATGATTCAGCTTTGGAAGGCAACAGAATTATTTCTTAGGACCACAGATATTAACATCTGCTCCCATGGCAACACATCATTAAATGATGCACAAGCAGGAGAAGGATGACAAAATATTTTTTCTTTAGAGTTAATTTATGATTCTTTAATCTTATATTTATGTATTGGTGGATTGCTATATAACCTGTTCTCTACTCAGCCATCGAGAAGGATAAAACTGAGTCATTTGTGGAAGAGGTGATAGGCCTTGAGACCATAGTCCTAAGTTAAATAAATGAGAGACAGAGAGTTAAATATTACATGGGTCCTCTCACACAGGAAACTCAAAATATAAATAAAGAGTAAAATAGAAAAGAGCCGACAAGAAACTCGGAGTTAGAACTTGTAGAGTTAGGAAGGGGATCTGGGGCAGATGGGGGTAAGATGTGGAGGGGAAAGGGGAAGCAAAATGATTATGATATAACATGTGCCAGTTTCTCAAGATGAATATAATTATTATGCATCGAAAGCATATACAAATAAAAAGCCTTGTTGTCAAAATGCAGGGAAATCATCCTTTTAAATTTAGTGTCCAATACTAAATGCTAGACTGGAGGGGTGGGTTGCATGCAGCTCTACCTGTGTCCTGAGCCATTTCTTGATATCCAAGGTCAAAGGTCAAACTCCATTTTATCTCCTACCAGTCCTGTTTTAAATTAATTTCTCTTGTCAGGTCTCATGAGGCAGGTTACTCTTACCTTTATTTTATTTTCTTTAAATATTTTGTTTTTACTTCTGTCAGGATGACCTTTTAAAAATGTAAGAAAGAGATCTATGTTGTGTTGTGCTAAAATTTCAATAGCCTTCATTATTTTCAGGAAGAAAGTTAGGCTGATCATGGCAGAGAAGACCCTTCTATCAGCTGTCAGATCTCAATTTAGTTACTATCCCCTTAGGAGCTTTTCCTGACTTCTTCAGTCAGATCAATATGACCAGTTATAAAGCTCTCCCGGCACCATACACTTGCCATTGCGTTAGCACTTTCACGACTAGAAATTTACCACTGGTGTCATTCTTCCTAAAATGTCTGTGTTTCTTACTAGGCTGTAAGTTCCATGAGGGCAGCAGCAAAATGTTCCTCTACAACCTACTCTCTTCTCCAATAGAATAAAGACCTATCGAGTAGAAAGAAGGCAGCACATAGCTTGACAGAGCAGGCAAGAGGGAACGAATGTAGGACATACGCAGAAAACATAGTGCTCAGCTCTTGTGCTTTCCGAGTCATGCTCTGTTTAGGAAGAAACATATCTCTGAAGTCTTTTGCTCGAACCCCTCATCAATTACCTCTGGAAATCAAACCGCAAACTTACCCAGATAATCAGCGCGAGAGTGGTGTTGTTATCTGGGCGTTCACTGTTACTTCGAGCTCTAGTTTGCTGAGGATCTCTCAGCCAGGCTTATGGGGGACGGATGGAGCAGGGCAATGGCAGTGGCAGTGCCAGGGCAGTGGCAATCTGCAGGCATCTGTCCCGCACACGTGTTTCCACCCTCCTGCGTACTCCGTGCTCCCCAAACAAAGGTACTGTGACTCACTCTGCTGAAACTGGTATATTTTATTTGCTTTAGTCCTTCCAAGAACCCCAGAACACTCACCCTATCCTTTCTTAGGCAAGCAGTTCTGTACACAAGTACCACATCACAGAAGGACGAGAGAATTGAGTGTGAGTTGAACAGAGAAGTATCTGCTCTGCCAGCCAAAGAGATCGCCGGTGAAGGTCCGGTGCTCGCAACCCCAGTTCCGCCTGCTCGTATGCAAAGAACAGGTGCTTGTGATACGGAAGCCCATCAGTTCACACTTTCAGCTTAGTTCGTTGAGCTCTGAACTCCTTAGATGCTGTCACTGTGAGCATGATTTGATTCTGAAACTCGTCCAGGGAAATTTCTTCATCATCATTTCATTTTTAATACAAGTTCCATTTCTGGTCATTTTCTGTAAATCTGTTGCCTGTGAACGGCAGCAGCGGAAGTCAGCGTGAAGGAAGCGTCGCTGAATGGATTCCCCGTCCCTGGCAATGTCTCACGGTAGCACAGTCGCATCCACTAAGGTTTGTCTCCCTTGGGGAGCTTGGGGTTACCACTTGGAAGTCAGAGAGAGTAGTAGGTTGACCATTTAATCTTCCCACCTTTCTCAATTTCACTCCTTTTCTTGTGAACACAAAAGAACTTTAAGTGATCTGTCCACGGCATTGAAATGCCAACCTTAGTTGGTACTTTGAAAACTCAAAGCCTTTTACAAGATGAATAGCAAACCGCGGATGACAGCTCCTGCGGAGCCATTATTGAATTGCAGCCCTGATGACTGCATTGCTTTGGATTTAGATAAAAGACTCCATACAAGACAAATGGTAGGAGGACATCAAACAAGACTGTGTCCATACAGTGACAGAAGCAATCCAATTGGAGAAGCTGTTGATTTCCCCAAGGCTACATACTATTTCTTCCTGCGTAATTTATAGTAAGGATCTAAAGAGTGTATATTCATCTTCTATTTATACGTTTCTCTAAAAATACTAATGTCCAGTTGTCAAATCAAAGTCCGACTTTTTGTTTTGGCCTGGAAGAGAAATCTCGATTTGGGAACATGTTAATTATTCTGTATTGTGTTTTATTTAACCACAATAGCAGTGTGTGTAAAGGTTATAGACTGAGAGTTACAATCTATAATGATCCGATAAAAAGATTAGTCAGCAAATCGATAGTTCCCTGTACCAACAGGAAGCTCGGTATATTCAAGGCAACAATGAGTACAAAAGAAACAGATAAACATCGGGCACCTTTATTTGGATGAAAACTAATGCTCGAGAACTTCTACCACCTCATTAATTATGTACTAACCTTGAGGAGACTGATCCGGTGAAGTATCATTAAGGGGCTTTGGAATGTGTTAGAAACGCTTCTGGCCTGACAAACACTGTGTAAAATCAGGACTCTTCTTTCTTTGGGGCTGGAGGATGTTCACAGAAACTCAGTCCTCACAATGGAAAGGGTTGCACGGGCAGAACTTTCATACCTTTATGTAACCTAAATCTTGGGTACACTAGTTCGCGTTCCTTAGCTGCAGGAGTAGCCCCAAATTTGACCATAACATGTTTTTAAGTGCTAATCTACTTTAATAGGGAAATAGCCCCCTTGAGAGAAGCTTTATCTCCAAATAGCTCTTTATGCTGACATCACTTTAATTTTATTTCATGCTTTTGTGATGTCACTTTGCCAGATAAGCTCTCAGAATAAGTCTCCTTTACCTATTTTATTTGGCGTGAACTACTTCCTCCCACGCTTCTCTTCTGTCAAAGCTGGAAACATGGTTTGCATTTGATGAGTGGTGAACTTTGAATATTGAGGGACATTGAGGTGAAAGGGGAATTGTCTAAATTATGATTACTTCAATAATTACATGCATTTTTTTTTTTTTTTGTATAACAGGGATTCCCTCTCAGCTTTTTCTTTTTTTTTTTTTTTTTTTTTTTTTTTTTTTTTTTTTTTTTGTTTTTTTTTTTTTTTTTTTTTTTTTTTTTTTTTTTTTTTTTTTTGCTTTGGGTATTTTTTTTTTTAAACTCAGACTCGCTCTTTTCTGGAAAATTATTCAGTTTTTCAAGAATTCATCCAGATGAAAGTAGATTATTATTTGTCTGAAATAAAGTCTTAACAAAAGTACGGGTTTCAGTAAGCTCAAAATTCTTAGAAATAGTGGTGTCTAACAGGTATTTCCTGTTTCACACCAATAATTAATGCCAGAAAGGGGAAAAAAGAACTAAAGGCACTGAATTCTGTGAAAACAGATTAGTCCTCTTGAAGCTTTGTACAGATAAGACTTTTTTTCTGATTGCTTTTAGCATTTCTTTCTTCTCCAGTTTGCGTGTTAGAGCAGGTGTTTGTTGATTTAATTCTTCAAATAGTATCCTTAGATGTGTTCCTGTAACTCTCATATTGAATGCAGTATGAAGAGCAGTTTATATTATGCCTCTTAAACGCAAAACTCCAGGAATGTGTGTGTGTGTGTGTGTGTGTGCGTGCACACGTGTGCACGCGCATGCGCCTGGATGTTCAGTCAGCCTCTAGTTACTTGTAAACAAACCTAGCTGCTGCTGACTTTTAAAAGAGAAATTATACTGCCTCTCCGGTTGCCTTTAGAGGCTGTGTACTTGGCAACAGCTTCTTTTCACTGAGTTCACCTTGGCTGTGGCTATTTGTGCATCAATTGAACCATTGAAGAAAGGTTCTGATTAGTTTTCTTTTGAACCAATCAGCAGCCATCTGGCTGATTGGCTGAGACCTGGGGTACTAGTAATTCTGTCACACCTCTAGGGTAGACTAACAGTTGTGATTGTGTTTAATGAAACTCTTTGACTTTAAATGTCTGCTTAGCTGCAGACTACAGTTCCTCTATCTTCCTTCCTTTCTTTTCTTTGTTCTGTTTCTCCTTCCCTAGCTTCCTTTTTAAAATTTGTCCTTCCTTTTCTCAACCCCACACTAACATTTTACACCTTACCAAGTAATTCACACCCTCACTGCTGTGGTTCACACCGTCTGTTTTTGCCTGTTTTATTGTCACAGACTGAAAACTTCCCTCCTTCCTTCCACAATAACTATATCCTAATGACTCAAACTGAACAATGCAAGCCAAATAATATTTCTAAAATATAATTCTGATGAGAGTATTTTTCTACTGAAAATAGTAATTTTATAACACATCTGGGATAATGGTCAGATTTTTAGCAAGGCAGCCGAACTTCCTGATCTAGTACTGTACATAAATGCCTTTGTCTTTGGAATACCCCACAGATTGGTCATACACACCCCCAGGGATACATGTCTTGCTCACATGTGTGTTCCTTTGCATGTATCACACAGTGCCTATCCTTTTCCCTCACGATTCAGCCTCTACTTGGTCTCTCTTGATGCTCTGATTAGCGGTAATCTCCACTTTAACATCCACTTAGCTGTAACATTATTTACCTGGGAAATCTTCCAAAACTAACCAACCAAGATTGCTCTTTCCAGTCTTCACCATAGACAGATAGACAGACACACACACACACACACACACACACACTCACACATGCATGCACACACACACATGCATGTGCACACACACACATACACACAAACACACAAAGTGACAGGCTGAGATCTCATACTATCCCTACCATAACATTAACTATGCTGCTGTGATTATAACCCTAGGCAAAACAAACTGAAGTTATTGATTTTTTAACAGACCTCTAGTTCCAGAAGTCAAGACTCTTTACTTTTCATACCTTCAACCCTTTTGGCAGTTTGATGAAGCCTGTAAACCCATCCATTTTTAAACATATACAATAAAATCTAAATGATTGTAAAATATATTATAGTGAAATACATCAAAACTATCACATAGATATGAGCTATTCATCAAAGACTTAAGACAGAACATCAAGCAGCAAGTGTAATGTTGGTTATTTAAAAGTTGTGCGTGAAAATATTTTCAGATAGCTGAAGCCACTCTGATATTGTATTTATGGTTTTTACTTATAATAAATACTATTTTGGCTTCTCATTAAACATACTAAATTTTGTTGAGAAGTAATAGAAATAGAGATATAATTCAGATTTTAAGCCATGTTCACAAAGAACCTGAATTCTAGAATGTTTCAAATTGAGAGTGTAAGATCTCATGATGAATATTATCATTATGTATGTCTAAAATGTGCCAATAAATGGTTTGCTTCAGAAGATTTGTTAAATGAAATATACTTAACTTTCAGTTATTGGGATATAAATTTTCTGAGGATATAACAGGAAAAAAAGAGAGTAAAAGGTATTTGTGTTAATATACCTGTACATAGCATTGGAGTGTAATAAGCATTTAAATATTTGATAGGCAAATTAATGAAGCAAGAAATCATATGTTGAATCTAAAATAATCTATTTCATCAGATGTAAACTTCATAAAGCTTATGAATTAGGCTTGATTATTCTGGTCACATATAAAGACACTGAACTTTAGGAAGGTAAATGGATTTTCCTAGTATAGAGGATTTTCTCCATAAAGTTGCCTACCTTTCACTAATTAGGTTGCTCAGCCAAGGTTTCCATTGTAACTAACTAATCAAAATCTTAAGAAAGAGGGACAGTTGTGGAAAGTGCACTCTAACATTTTCTGTTAAGAAGTACATACGTAGCCCGGGTGACTTGGCTTAGATTAATTTCTTGTCAATACTGAGCAACTGACTGTGTGGTATTTATCAGATCCTTGTAAGAAAGTCCGAGGTGTGTCGCGATGACCCTGTCATCCCCAAGTGTGGTCTCGCCAGGAATGATGCTTCCCTGGCTCCAAACAATCTGAGAATACTGATAGGGTGGAACCGCCCACTCCTCAACAGCTTGCAAAGGAAGTGTTTGTTGTATAGGCTTTGCATTTGTTTCTTTCGTGCCATTGGGAGGAAGAACAAAGAAAGATGACTGAAACCAGAACAAGCTTTTTTGCACGTCAGAGGGTGCATGGAGGAGCATTTGGTGGCTCTGTTCCGTGCTGTGCACTGGAATGGCCAGCCCATTGTGTGCCCGAATTGCCATTTTTCCAGGACAGAACTTGTTATCTTGCCTTTTGGCTGTTATCTTGTCTTTTGGCTGTTATCTTGCCTTTTGGCTGTTCTGTTTCTATTCTGTCCCTCTGTCTTCTGCAGTTTTCTCAAGTGTCTAGTCTACCACCAAACAAAACAGAACAAAACCAAGTAGTAGCAAGGCCTGGCCAGTCTTATTCAAGAAAGTGAAACCACCTGCACCTTTAATTCTGCAACACGTATGGAGGGAAAGGAAGAGAGGCAGCAGCCTGATACTTAGCAGCTCTGTTGACCCCGCAGCCCACCAAACGTTTAAATACCCAAACCTTTCCCTCTCCCACCAATGAGAAGTTAAAGTTGGGAACAGTTCACATCATTGAGTTGTGGGAATTTGTGACAAGAAAAGTTAAATTCTTGACATCTGAAATGTCTTTGGCTTAGGTATCTCTTTATCTCTTATCTTATGCCTATATGTTTGATGAGTGAAAATGGGAATAGCAAGTCCCACGGTAGTTCCTGCAGGGTCCCCACAGGATAAGAAGTGATGGATAATTTAACTCATACGAGACTGTAAGAATTTGCATAACTATAATCCTTTAGAACAGGAAGCTAATTTAACAATGAGGCTGTTAGATAACAGCCCTTGGTACTACATATTTTATATAATTTTTCTACTTTACCACCCAGAGAATAGTACCCATATTTTAACCAAATTTTGTTTTATTTTAGTTAGTGCTGCTATAAAAATATCTTTGATTTGGTAATATATAAACACAATAAATTTATTCCTTACAATTCTAGGGACTGGGACACACCATCAGTGACCAAACAGGTCCAATGTCTGATGAATGTCCAGCCACTGTTACCAAAGTGGTACCCTGCACGCACGCCCTCCTGAGAAGGTGGGTGGTGTGGCCTCACGTGGGAGAAGGGGTGGGATTACTAAACAGAGCCATGCTATTTGCTGCCAGCCCATTGTAGGGTTGCTAATCTGATTCATGAAGGGAGAAACTTAAGGTCTTAATCCTAAGATCCCAACCTCTTAATACTATTGCACTGATTCTGAGCTTCTAGCATATGACATTCGTGTTCCTGTTCTGTCTTCATTCCAAGGCATCTTGCTGTAACTTGTGGGCATCATTCTAACTTTTACCACTCAGCAGCGATGACACTAGAGCCCAAGAGATGGAAAGATTATCAGGCCAGAGAGTACTGTGGGAATTATTATCTTTCCCAAGCAAGAGTTGTGTTGGGATAGAGAAAGCACATCAACTCAGACAGTACTGAGGAATCACAGGAATGCTGCTGACCAGATGTGGCTCCCTGTACAGTCACTTAGTTTCTAGCATGTTGTGTCTACCTACTTTTTCAGGAAATTACAGCTGTAGAGTTTTGCAGGCGACATAGTATTTTGCTTTAAGAATGAAGTGGGCTAAAGGGGATAATGCTGTCCCGTGGTTAACTCACCACAGTATACGCTTAAGTTAGCTTCGGACACAAAATAAGGGTGTAATGTGCACAGGCTGGCCAGCATTGCCTCAGTCCTAGTGTAAACTGGTTTCCTTGTGAATTGACTTCTTGTGGAGAGCCCAGTAAGAACCACTTGACACTGAGCCCACCGAACATTTGTCTGCCCTTTTCTGTTTACAAAGTATAATCATATATATAATTTTGACTAAGTCTCATAAATTCCATGAGACATATATCATTTTTTTCTTGCTTAATCATTAAGGCAGAGGCTGAATCTTGACGTTAAGTGGTTTGCTGAGTGTCCAAAATAATGCACAGTACAGTAAGAATGTCTTGAAGAATCCACTGAGTTGGTTCTCATGAACTGAAGTTCTATCTCAAATGCAATTGCCTCTCTGCAGAGTCTAATAAACTATTTTGTTCTCTTTTCTGGCAGTCACCTGTATCACCCAGCAAAGGGTATGGTTCGGGTGTGCAGCATAGCTGTCTGCAAAGCTCATGAAAATATAGCTGGGCGTGGTGGCTCACGCCTGTCATCCCAGCACTCGGGAGGCAGAGGCAGGAGGATTGCTGAGTTCGAGGCTTGACTGGGCTACATAGTGAGCTCAGGGCCAGCCTGAACTACAAAGTGAGACCCTGTCTCAAAAAAAAATTAAAGCTTATGAAAATATAAACCCCTCTTTTTCCTTTCCCTCTCTGTCCTTAGAAATTATAATTTAGAACATAAGATGCGACCGAGAGTTTGAATTTGTAACAAGCTCTAGGAGCCGAAGAGCTGGTTATCTCCTTGTTGGTCCCGAAACTGCCTCACCTGTCCCATCATCCACAGCTATCTCGCCATCCGCGGCTCCAGACTGTGACCTTACCCAGGCGGTTTTGCACTGTGCTCTCTTTGGGCTAGAAGGATGGGCCTCCTTTTTCTCTTCATGAGTTGTCCTGTGATGCACAATTTCCACAATCATCCAGGCCAGCTCTGAATCAAGCTCTACAGGACAATGCTGTTTGTGATATTAAGAATTCAGACCCTCTTGCACATTTCAGATGCAATTTTGGCACACAGCACTTCTCATTGTCTTCTGACAGCAATTTCAGCCTCCTGCTGCCCAGGCTGTGACCATCTCTCTCGTTAAACCTCTGTGAGTAGCCGTGCTGCAGCCATGAATCATGCACTCAGGGCTTCACACAGGCTGGGTTTATTGAGCTGCATTTTAGGAGGCTGTATCTCAGAGGGTCCTAGTGCAGCCAAAACAATCTGTCACTTTTAATTCTTCCTGTCACCTCATTAAGTATATAGGAGTGTTGACGATAAAACACATTTCCACACGAACACGCAACACACACACACAACCTCAAAAATGCAACAATTCCTCCTCTTCTGTTCAGATGTGGTTATAAATATCCAGTCATTGAAAGATTCATTGAGCAAACATATGTGCCAGGGTACTGTATATAACTGACGGAGGCACAGAACAGTCTCTGTGGACACATAAAGCAATTAAAAATAACTGTGCTTCAAAGCAGGCTACTATAATACAAAGGTCAGGCCCATAAATATAAGCGGGATGGCAGTAATGTCTCTATCCAAATACACCCCCAAACACATGAGTACAGCAGTTCAGGACTCAAAGGTTAATGTAAAAAAAAAAATCTCCGAAATTATGCCATATTCATCTCTTGCCTTTTCTTTCTGTGGTCTTTTCATCAAAGGTTAATATATGTGAATACAGTGGGAAAATTCTATCAAGGCCAAATATGTGTCATCAGGAATGATTTTATTCAATGCATAATATTTACCTCTATACATATGATAGGATGAGGGAGTTGGAGTAAATTTTCTGCCAAAGGAAAATGTTGGTGCCTCTCCTTCTTTACTAGGTTGCCTGTTTTTACATTAAGTGTCCTGAAGTCTGAATTCCACTCGAAGCTGTAGAGAGTCTGTTCTGGGGGCTGGGATAATTTCTGCAGTAACACACTGAGTGTGATAATAAGGTTTATGCATGGTTGTAAAGAATGTGCTGACAGATGGAAAAGAAGCCACCTCAGACTGCACAGTATTCATTTTTATATATATTAAAAAAATCGTACTACACCTGACTCTGATTTGAACAGCAGTTCTTCCTCCTGCTGTCTTCCAGGAGCAGAAATATTTTAGAGAATATAGAAAATTCCAACCCCCAGTGGACTGATTCAGTAAAATTTCAAGTTCTGTGCACATCAGAGCATCGTAGGTTCCTGTATTACCATTCAAGGTGTCATGTGCGATGAAAAACTTGTCCCCACCAAACATGAATCTTTATGCAGTAAGTGCCTTAGATAGTGAGCCAGTAAATTCAGTAAGAAAAAGATGTGAGCAGAATGAATCCCATAAAGGAGAGATGTTCCCACCCTTCCTCTGAAAAGGAAAATGCCAGGTAACTTGCTACAGATTAGTTTTCATCAAGGCATATTAAAATGTGAGTGTGAATTGCATTAGAACATTCAGGTCACCTGGGCCGAACTATGATGTTGTGACATTTGAGAGCATATTGATTAAGGGAAAAGAGCACTCTGAGATAAATTCCTCTCCCTTAATAATAATAATGAAGCAACAGTGATGAACCCAGCCAGTGCCTTGATCCTATGACGTGGTTTTAACTTCATAGGGGAGAGAAATCCAGATCCCAGGGTCTTCTCTTTCACAGATGTATTACTATGTTCTTAGGAATGTCCATTAGCTCTATTTTGAAATGAACACAGTCTCATTCTGAGGTACTCACGGTGAGGATCTCAACCTATACATTTTGGGAGACACAATTCCACCCTGAACAGCATTGTCTGTAAAAATTACATCAACAAAATAAAATGTTTTCCTTGGCATTCTGTCTCCCTTGCTAACTTCCCCAAAAGATACCACATACTCCCATGACCCCTATATCACAGCTGCCAAAGAGTAATTTTTTCACATTGCTAAAGATCCTATTAAAGTATTACTTGTGTTAACTTTTGCCTCTTACAAAGTTCTAGCGTCCAGTTTTGCCTCTTAGCCCTATACAGTACAGTGGACCCTTGAGTTACAACTGGCCTGATATATGAACAACTTGGATTATGGCTAGAATTTTAATTTTAACTTATGACCAGAGTCTTAAATTATGACCTAAATGCTGCCCATTTGTGTTTCCAGAGGGTCTTAGATACATATTGGACTCTTAAAGCATTCTGGAAGGAACATGACAACATCCTTTCATATGTGGGGTTTATTGAGAAATCCTGGGCCAGTGTCTCTCTAAGGCCACTGAGATCAGCCTGTGTACAAGAGAGTGACTTTGCAGGGTTGGTAGGGAGCCTGAGCCTTCCTTGGCCAACTTGAATTCCACATAGTCCTTGGGAATGAATTGAATTCATCAGTCAAGGGTCTTAGTTAGTGGATTTACCCACTTCAAATTTTATCCTAATACCTAACAACTACTTTGGCAGCTGGTCATTATTTCCACGTTGAATATGGGTTTGGTCCGAGGTGACTACTGTATCCTCTCTTTTCTCTTGACTTGTTAAACTCAAGTGACCTTCAACCACAGCACACTTTTGCCGCCTAATCATAGGTAGATCCAGTTTCCCCTGCACTGTGCCTGTCATTGGTGTGTGTGAGTATGAGGTACGTTGAAGATAGATGGGCGTCTATGTTTTAAATATTTAGTATCGTAAAAGACACACTGCCATTCATCCCCCTCAAAAGACTTCCCCTTCCTCCGGGACACTGGTCCTCCTGTCACTTTCTGAAACAGTTCTGAAAGTCTTCTTTCGTGTCCTCGCAGCACTGTCCGGCTGCCTTGATGTACTGGGCTCGTGAGAAACAGAACTTTTCATGGTCATTTTGCTTTGGGGAAGAGCCAGAAGTTGCAAGGTGCTAATTCAGTGACTGGGGGAGATGGAGAAACACCCTACTATTTTTAATTTGAAGTTTCCTTAAATGTTTTAAATTTATATTGAAATATTCTTCCTTCACCTTATCTGCTCATGCTACTTTTTCTCTTCTCCACTGCCTTTACACCTAAGTCATGATATAGACTGTTTTTCTAATTTATTGGTACATTTGATTGGTACATTATGTATACACATCACAATTACTCTCCACATGGAGAATTTGTACCAGTATATGACACAATTTAATTCTCATTTTCTCCCTCCCCTACCAACCCTATCTCCCTCTGCCCCTATATACACAGGCATTGTTTATTTTACCATCAAGTTTTTTCTTTCCTCATTTTTTTAACCCCTAAGCTCCATTACCCTTTGAATATTTACTATTTCACAATATCAATCATGTATTCTATAACACATTTATAACTTCAGTTTCTCATATCAGAGAAAATATACAATATTTACACATCACAGGGTCTCACTTTGTAGTTCAGGCTGACCCTGAGCTCACTATGTAGCCCAGGCAAACCTCGAACCCAGCAATCCTCCTGCCTCTGCCTCCCACCCAGTATTGTTGTATGTGGTTACTGGGGATTGAACCAGGGACCTTGTACTTGCCAGGCAGGCACCGGAACCACTGACCTAAATCTCTGCCCTGACCATTAGTGTTTTAATCTGTTTGCAGAAATGATAATAGGAGACAGAGGAAGTTGAAGGGGTATGTGGTAAAGTGAATTTAGCAGGGTGGCATAAATACATTTTGAAATGTTTCCGTACTGATATAATCTAGTATACTAGTACTTATTCTGAATAATCAAAACCAGTAATCAATAGGATATTAGTTTGGGAATTAATTGATTCCAACTGTTCTTTTACCTACAGTCTCCAATACTCATTTTTCCTTCATTCTATTAAGTATCCCCCTCCTTAAGCTCTTTGATAAAATACGTACTCTGCTATCATGCTGAATAACCCATCCATCTAACTTTATTTCCAAATCCATCCTACATCCCTCTCTGCCCTGGCTATTCCCACATAGCAGTGCACGATATCCAGCTTTCTCCAGGCCCTCACCCAGCAGGTGAGGATACTTGCTAATTCCTTTTCTAATTCCACTGAAATACCCTACATTCTTATTTGTGGCATTCATTTGGCAGGGAAAGAAGGAATGAAATTTGGATCCACGTAGTAAGGTTTCATTTTCAGTCTTTTAGATTTTCCACATTTAGACTGTGCTGATTCGAACGTCTCACCCTAACTTGATGGAGGGTTTTGTTGTTGTTGTTGTTTGTCGGTGGGGGGGTCCCCAAATATTCTGGCCCTTCCTTTCCTGTCCATCACCCTTGCCCAAACCATGCTTTCTGACCAGTTACCCCAAGAACTCCTGCAGTACATCTCCAGTCCCACCTGCCCAGTGTGTGATGCAGGCTGGAAAAAAAATACACCCAAAGTCAGAACTCAATAAGAAAGCCGAGCCAGGGCCAGACAACCATGGCTGGTACCACAGACAAAGGTGCTGTCTAGTCCCAGGCACTGTTGTTGTTGGCGATCCACTGGGACAAAGGTGAGCTGCCTGTGGTTACTATGGAAATGAATGTAAATAAGACTCATAAAGGACAAGACAGAACATTTTTTTTTAATTGAATTCTTTATTGGTACAATTTATATACATCTCAAAATCACATATAACATTGGGAAATTTGTACCAGTATATGCCACAAGTTAATTCTCATTTTTACCCATATCCCTACCCACTCCCCCTCCTCCCCCCGTTATACATGCTTTTATTTTCTTTCTGTATCATATTTATTCCTTCCCCTCATCACATTCGCACAACAAGTTTCCTATAGAAATATTCCACTCTATAAAAGCTGTCCTACTTTCTAGAACTCATTTGCATCTACAGGTGTTCATGCCAAAGAGAAGATCTGGAAATTGTCTATCTGTGATCTGTTGATTTCACTTATTAGTATATCCTCCAGATGTCTCCATTTGCACCTAAATGGATCGATCTTGTCATTCTTTATGGCAGAGTAATACTCCATTTTGTAAAAAAACCACATCTTCTTTATCCACTCTCCAGTTGATGGACATTTGGGTTGTTTCCAAGATTGAGCTATCACGAATTGAGCTGCTGTGAACAAGGGTGTACATCTGTCTTTCCAATGTGAGTTTTTAAATTCTTTTGGGTATATTCCTAGCAGGGGTATAGCAGGGTCAAATGGGACCCGTAGTCCTAGTTTTCTGAGAAATCTCCACACAGATCTCCACAATGGTTGCACAAGTCTGCAATCCCACCAACAGTGTAGAAGGGTTCCTTTCTCCC
>PVIC010040644.1:0-16584 GCA_004025085.1 Thryonomys swinderianus
TTCAGGCTGGCCCTGAGCTCACTATGGTGCCCAGGCAAGCCGCCGCGAACTCAGCAATCCTCCTGTCTCTGCCTCCCGAGTGCTGGGATGACAGGCGTGAGCCACCACGCCCAGCATTATATGTGGTAACCGGGGATCGAACTCAGGTCCTTGCGCTTGCGAGGCAGGTGCCGGAACCACTGAGCTAACCCTCCGGCCCTCCAACTTAATTCTTACAGAAAATGGCACATGCTGGAGGACATGGCTACTGTTTTTGTTTTTATTTTCCTCATCTTTGTAACTGCCAGAATATAGGAGTTCATTGTTCTATGTTTGGTCTTTGAATACTTTAAACAACAGCTTCTTCTATAATATTGAAATAATGATATGACATAATAAAGACTGGAAACAATCTTTTTCAGAAAAGTGAACTTATATTATGAATATATATGGTTGATAATTAAAGTTTCTTTTTTATTTTCTGCTCTTTTGGGAATAGGTCATAGCAAATGACAGGAGTCCTTTGGTGGGAAAAATCCACTGGGAGAAAATGGTAAAAAAGGTGTCAAGATTTGGAATACGCACAGGCACTTTTAACTGTTCCAGTGATCCCAGGTAAGTGGAGGAGGCACTTCTTAGAATTTGGGTCCCAATCAGGATCTTTCTGGTTGAAAAAGAATGATATTAGAAGCCTGCTTGAACTGAGAACAAGTGATGACATTTAACACACTGTCACTGATGCAGGTGTTTGGCATGTATTGGGTTTCTAAGATTGCTCTCTGCCTCTGCCATGTTCTTTCTTTCGGGGTTATCTTCTAAGGGTGTCTTGCTTTTTTCTTGTTATGTTAGTATTTTCAAAATGACTCTAGTCACTCTGATCTAAATCTTTTTTGGTACTTTTGACCTCTGCTTTGCATTTCCTTGCTCATTTCCATCTCCTCCACAGCTATCTCTGTGTATATCTTTTTCCCTAAAGCCTAGTGTTCAGAATCACATTCATCCTGTTTTTCTTTACTAAGTATGCTTTTTTGTGCTTTTTTTTTTTGCTGTCTTTTGTTGTTTTAGGTTTTATTTTATTCCTAATTTCATAGGCAGAAATCCCTAGAGGCATTTTTGTTTTGTTCTTTTGTACTCCAGTATTTATAATGTCACATTTTTTATTTTGTTATTTCATTATGTCTTTTAAATGCTTTTTTATTTCTATGCCTAGTATCACCAAATTATAACTTACATATTCGTGTTCATTTAGTTACCCATTTGTTGAATATTTAAAAATAGATGAGCACATTTGGCATTTTTTTCATGCGGAGGCGACAGATGACATATGTAAAAAACCATATATCTCAGACAGCCTATAATCCCAGCATTTAGGAGGCTGAGGCAAAGTTTGAGGCAAACTGCAAGTTTGAGGCCAGCCTGAGTTATATAGTGAGCTCAAGGCCAGCATAAACTACATAGCAACATTCTATCTTTAAAAACAAAAATAAAAGAAACAAAAAATCTTTTCTGGGTAACTTTTGGGGTTTTGTTGTTGTTAATTGCAATTACAATTCTTTGTTATTTAAAAAACACTTGGACTGAGAGTGTAGTTCAGCAGCATAATACTTTCTAGTATGCATGAAAACCCTGGGGTCCACCCCCAGCCCTGCAGAAAACAACAAAGCACTTCTCATTTTCTTCAGTTTCATCACAAAGATGATTTTGATGGACAGTGACTGAGTCAGTTTCAATGTTGTTGTGTTCCTGTTTACTCTTTTGGAAAGTCTTCCAACTAGAATAAAATTGCTCTTGCTATCAAAGCTGGGTTTAATCAGGGTTTTTTGGGTTTTGTTTTTGTTTTTCTCTTCTTCTTTTAATGACTGCATAGATATAGAAGAACAAAATGCAAAGGCATGGAGAGAAGTATTCCAAATTTCAATGAATAATGAATATACCTGAACAGAGAATAATATTATTCAGGAAATGTTTTTACAGATTAACTAATTGAATCATTTTTTTCTGAGATTTTTAAATAATGCCTAAACCCTATATTCTGTGGATCATATGGCTTTTTTTGACTGTAACCTCTTTTTATTTATTTACTTTTTTGAGACAGGGTCTCACTTTGTAGTTCAGGCTGGCCCTGAGCTCACTATGGAGCCCAGGCAGGCCTGGAACTCAGCAATCCTCCTGTCTCTGCCTCCTGAGTGCTGGGATGAGAGGCATGAGCCACCACGCCTGGCACTGTGCTCTGTGGTATTGATTGCTGGTGGGCGTGAGTCACCAGGCCCAGTGTTGTTTGTGGTTACCCGGATCTAACTCAGGACCTTGCGCATGAGGCAGGCGCTGGAACCACTGAGCTAAATCTCAGGCCCTGTAACCTCTTCTTTGCATGCTTTCCTGATGTTTAGTTCCATTAAGAACATTCAGAACCATTGAGCAGCTTCTGACCTGAGCATTGCTAGCAGTTTTAATTTCTTTCCCTGTGTGCCCAGCGTGGTTTTCACTTTTTACTCCTCAAACAAGAAATTTATTTCAGAGGGCTTTTTTTGCCAGGTCCACATTTTGCCTTTTTTTTTCCCTGCTCTTTTTTTGGAGAAAGTAGGAGGTGAGGTAGTATTTATGTGCATGTGTGCAGGATTTGGCTAAAATGGGGGTGTTGAGAGTATGGGACTTGCAAGAGCTTAGTGGTAGACAAGGGTTTAAGGGGACTTAACGGTAAGAATGACAGGTTATGAGGGGTTATGGAATAAGTAGGAAAAGTCACAGAGGCCAATGACCTTGTCTGAAGAAATGGCATTACATAAACAAACACCAAGGGACCTTTTTAAAAATCACTTGCCACACCAGATACTGGAGCACCAAAATGTACTAGCTATGTCTGTTTTTTGAGATCTCCAAAGGTCTCTAATAGGTTTACTTTTAAAAACTAGAGAATGTTTGTATGGAGTTTTCATTAATTTAGTCTGATCTTTAAAAGGTTCCTTTTTGAATTGTCAGTAAAAGTTATTACACTGATATAAATACAATATTCTTGGAAAGAATATTGATACAATATTCTTGGAAAATATTACCTTTAGTCTTCATTTTTGTTTAGCAGATGAATATATACTGTAGTTGTGTTTTGGATTTCTTTGGGGTGGGGTTAAGATAAATATGCATTAGTAACTTGTTTGTACATATGAGAAATTTCTTTGAAAATCTGAAAAATACTATTGAACGTGAAAGATACATGATGGCATATGGGAAAAGGTAAAAGTTAGGCACTTAGCTGTTGGATTTGACCAACTGCTTTTTTTCTAAGGGTTAAAAATAAATTCATATCAATTAGATGTTTGTGTTGAACAAACATAGTGTGAAAGGATTTGAAGATTGTGTATTTTTAGTACACACTTTTCAAACCTTTTAGCTAAAACAAGATTGATGTTAATGGAATATATCTTGCTAAAAAAGTAAATCTGTTAAACAAAAAGCTAAGAATCAGAGTCTGTGATTCTGAGTCACTAGTTTCCCAGGATTATTACTAACTTTGTCTTTAAGATATAACATGTTTGTTTATCTTAAATTATGCCACAAAATTTCTGAGATAAAATTAGTGATATTCTATAAAACGTTATGCCACATATCTTGACTCTCTTGTCTCTTAACCTGATCATGAGTATATAATATGCCAATTTAATTTTATAAAATTTAATCCATGCTTACTAAGTATAACATCTATGATTTTTACATCAATATTCTGAATTAAGAAATCAGATATTACTATGAGTTCACAAATAAAAATTTATACACATGATAGGTTTTGTCTTTTGAAGCCTTATTGAGGTAAATTTTATGTAGCATAAAATTCTACATGATCGGTTTTGGGAAAGAACATTTTTTTTTTTTGAGACAGGGTCTCGCTTTGTAGTTCAGGCTGGCTCTGAGCTCACTATGTAGCCCAGGCGAGCCTCGAACTCAGCAATCCTCCTGCCTCTGCCTCCCGAGTGCTGGGATTACAGGCGTGAGCCACCACGCCTGGCACTGTGGTATGTAGTATTGATTGCTGGTGGGTGTGAGTCTCCACATCCAGCATTGTATGTGGTTACCGGGGATCGAACTCAGGACTTGCACTTGCGAGGCAGGCGCTGGAACCACTGAACTAACCCTCCGGCCCCTGGAAAAGAACATTTATCTTCTAGCAAAGGAAACTGTTTTCATAACATATCTTTCCATGATAGTACAAACAGCTGTTTTCATTTGGTGTGTATTTGTCATCACCTAATTCCTTAGAGGGAGATGGATATTTAAAATCTCATACAAGAACCTATTCATTTCCAAAAAGAATAGTGCCATGGTCCTACTGAATTTTTGTTTGTTTTGTTTTCTTTTTTTTGAGACAAGATCTTACAATGTAGCTCAGACTGTCCATGAACTCACTGTGTAGTCCAGGCTAACCTTGAACTCACAGTGATCCTCCTGCTTCAGCCTCCCAAGTGCTGGGATTGCAGGAGTGTGCCACCACATCTGGTAGCCCTACTGAATAAATCTAAACAAATGATGTAGTTAAATCTTAATTAATTACATTTTCATTCAGTTCTTCTACATTTATTTTGATACAAAATGAAGATCATAGTGAGTTTAAGACCAGCCTCAAAAACAAAAAACAAATAAACTAAAATGGTAAAATGTGGGTTATTTTGCGGCTAAATAGTTTTGTTTGCTCTCTATGGCCTCCACTAAAAAGAAAATATTTAAAAATGGGGTTTGGGATGGGGATCTGGCTCAGCAGCACTGAATCAGCCTGGCAAGTGCAAGGTCCTGAATTTAGTCCCTGGTATCAAAAAAAGGAGGGGGGGGCTTGCAGTACCTCTTTTCTGGGTTTGTGTTTGTGCAGATTATTTGAAATAGTGCTTTTATGTCAGGGATTATGGTAGGTGTTTGAGTAATGAATTAGATTTTTATCACTGTGACCAAACACCTATACAACCAACCTAAAGGAAGAATGACTTGTTTTGGCTCATGGTTTCAAAGAGTTCAGTTCACAGTCAGCTGGCTCCAAAACAGAAATATCATGGCCGAAAGGCACATGAGACAAACATGATAAGCAGGGAGAAGAGCAGGAGGGAAAGAGGCAAAAAAAGAGAAAGGAGCTAGGGACAAGCTAGGTCCTTCAAAGGCATTTTCTTAGTGACCTAATTCTTCCAGCTGGTCCCCAACTCCTAATAAACCTGTTTAGCAGTAACTTCATCAAGGAGTTAACCCATTGATGGGGTTAGCATCCTCATGATCCAGTCACCTCTGTTGGCCCCACCCCTACACATTGCTGCATTGCCCAATACACAGGTCTCTGAGAGACTCTTCATATTTCAACTATAATAATTAATAAATGGTAAGGCATGTCAACTACCCTCAAGGACCTTGCACCAATTCAGTGATTCAGCATGTAGGGTTAACTATTTGTTTCTCTGTTCTCTGTCCATCTGATTTTTTTTTTTTTTGAGACAGGGTCTCGCTTTGTAGTTCAGGCTGGCTCTGAGCTCACTATGTAGCCTAGGCAAGCCTCGAACTCAACAATCCTCCTGTCTCTGCCTCCCAAGTGCTGGAATTACAGGTGTGAGCCACCACGCCCGGCATCTGTCCATCTGAATTTTAACCATCCTTCAAGATACAAACCTTACGTGAAATTCTTACCTCTTAAATTCTAAATGTTCCCTTTCTTTGGACTTCTTTTCCATTATTTAGCAATGAAATACATAGTTTTATATTTGTTTTATCTTTTTAACAGGGCCTTAAATTTCTTGTGAATAGAAATTATCTTACTATTATCTTTTGATCTTATCAGCACATAGTATAGTAGTAGGTACATAGATGAAGTGCAGTATTTGCCAATGCCTTTGACTCAAAAGATTTTGCAAAATATACTTTCTTTAAAACAACTTTTAATAGAAACAAATACAAAATTACAAAAAAGCTTGCTTCTTCTTGCACAAAGTACTGGTTCTGCATTGTGATTATTTGGAGTCATACAGTTTGGAAGGGAGGGTATCTTTCAGGTGTTAAAGAAACTTACGAGGGGATGGTAAGTTGCTCAGCAGCCTAGCTGTGTACTTACAATTTATTCTCTTATACAGATACTGCAGGAGGAGAGGCTGGTTACGATCCACGCTCATTATGTCTGTTCCACAAACAAGTACTTCTAAAGGGAAAGTCATGCTTAAAGAGTATAGTGGACGCAGGGTTGAAGTAGAGCACATTTTTAAATGGATAACTGCTCATGCAGCTTCTCGGATCAAAACTATTTATAATGCTGAACATTTGAAAGAAGAATGGAATAAAAGTGATCAGTATTGGGTAAAAATATACCTATTTGCAAACCTTGACCAACCACCAGCTTTCTTCTCTGCACTAAGTATAAAATTTACTGGAAGAATTGAATTTATTTTCGTTAATGTGGAAAATTGGGATGACAAGAGTTATATGACAGATATTGGTGTATATAACATGCCATCATACATACTTAGAACTCCTGAGGGAATTTACAGATATGGAAACCATACAGGTGAATTTATATCCCTTCAGGCCATGGATTCTTTTTTGCGCTCATTACAACCTGAAGTAAATGATCTGTTTGTTTTGAGCTTGGTTCTAGTTAATCTTATGGCTTGGATGGACTTATTTATTACTCAAGGAGCTACCATCAAACGATTTGTGGTTCTCATAAGCACTTTAGGGACATACAATTCTCTATTAATTATTTCCTGGCTGCCTGTGTTGGGGTTTTTACAGCTCCCTTACTTAGATAGCTTTTATGAATATAGCTTAAAATTGTTAAGGTATTCCAATACAACTACACTGGCTTCATGGGTTAGGGCAGACTGGATGTTTTACTCTTCACATCCAGCCCTGTTTCTCAGTACCTACCTTGGACATGGTTTACTAATTGACTACTTTGAGAAGAAGAGACGGCACAGCAACAGTGATGAGGTCAATGCCAATAACTTAGAGTGGTTATCAAGTCTGTGGGACTGGTACACCAGCTACCTCTTCCACCCAATTGCTTCTTTTCAGAACTTTCCTGTAGAATCTGATTGGGATGAAGACCCTGACTTATTCTTGGAGCGGTTGGCTTTCCCTGACCTTTGGCTTCATCCTCTGATACCAACTGATTATATAAAAAACTTACCAATGTGGCGATTTAAGTGTCTTGGAGTCCAGTCTGAAGAGGAAATGTCAGAGAGTTCTCAAGATACTGAAAATGACTCAGACAGTGAGAACACAGACACTTTTAACAGTGAGAAGGAAGCATTTGAAGATAGACAAAGCATAGTTCACAATTCTCCAGGAAGAGCAAGTCACTGTGACGCTGAGGCTTGCTCGTGTGCCAATAAATATTGTCAGACCAGCCCATATGAAAGGAAGGGGCAGTCCTATGGATTCTATAGCACTAATGAAGATATGGAGCCTGATTGGTTAACTTGGCCTGCTGATATGCTGCACTGTACTGAGTGTGTTGTTTGCCTAGAGAATTTTGAAAATGGATGTTTGCTAATGGGATTGCCTTGTGGTCATGTGTTCCATCAGAATTGCATTGTGATGTGGTTGGCTGGAGGCCGACACTGTTGCCCTGTTTGCCGGTGGCCTTCTTACAAGAAAAAGCAGCCATATGCACATCAGCCCTTGTCAAATGATGTCCCATCTTAACCATGTGCAATTTGTCCTTTATATGCTTTGAGTACCTTACGGCTTGCCTTTTTAATGTTAGTCATATGTTTCTGCAGTTTGAAGTTTAGTTTAATGTTAGTGCAATGACAGGAAATATACATTATGCTAATGTTGATGACTGAATTTATTGGTTGCCTTGTGTGTCAATTGAATGCATACTTAATTGTAAAAATTTTATTTACATTATTGGAAAATCAAAAGTTAATGTTTTTTGTAAGCACAAAAGGAGTATGATAGAAATTTATCCTAGCAAAACTTTACAAAGTAGGATCAAATTCTTACGGAATTGAGCCGGTTTCTTATCCTAAATGTTTCCTCCCTTTTTACAATCTCTGTCCAGCACCTCTTGGTTAAATAATGTATGCTCTGAAACATGAAATTAAAACAGACCTATGAAATAAATTATTTTAAAACCAAAAGATTTTAGGTTTCCAATGTTAAATTGTTTTTGATAAGATGGATGATTTCTTTTAATTTCACAGGTAAGTCCAGCATTGTTTGGGGGGAAAAAAAAGCCAGAAATTATGTTGTTGACACTGGCCAGAGGTAATGTTAGTGTACTTTTTAATATGGTTGCTTTTGATTGGAAAGAATTTCATGGAGAAGGTGTGATATCACACACCTGTAATCTCAGCACTTGGGAAGCTGAGGCAGGATTGCTGTGAGTTTGAGGCCAGCCTGCTCTGCATAGCAAGACCCTGCCTCAAAAAAAGCTTCACGGAGAATTTCTAGTAATTAAATAATTTATTAGTGTTTAGTACATTAAATAAAATTAAGTAGCATTTTAGCCACGTGTAGATTACCTTTATGGTTTGCCTTTTTATTTTCAAAAATTTTGAGACTAGAGAATAGTTGGAAACAGTATAATTAACATCCATTTGTTTAGTTCACCACATTCAGATTTTACTACATTTGTGTTATCACCTTCATGCATATTTTAATCTCTTGCCTTTTTTTTTTTTAGCAAAGTCAATTTTGTAATCCTTTTGAAAATAGATTTGAGTCATCATGGTCCTTCCCCGTCATCACGTCTCCTAAGAACAAGGACATTTTCTTACATAACCAATGTACCATTATAACATCCAGAAATTTAACACTGATTCAATAATATATGCAACCCATACAGCCCAGTTGCTTCCACAATATTAATCTTTATATGCTTCTGTTTTGTTTTTATTGTGAAGCCAGAAGGTTTGTACATTAGGTTTAGTCTCATTTTCATAGAGTGCTTGTCATTTTCTATTTGTAAATGTAGCTATTAACATTTTTTTTTTTTGAGATAGGGTCTCACTTTGTAGTTCAGGCTGGCTCTGAGCTCACCATGTAGCCTAGGCAAGCTTCGAACTCAGCAATCCTCCTGTCTCTGCCTCCCGAGTGCTGGGATTACAGCTATTAACATTTTTGAGGAGTAAAACCAGTTGGCTTATGGAATGCTTCACGTTCTGGATTTGTCTATTTTTTTCCATGATTAGATTTAAATTAAAAAATATTGCCTAGCGGGTCCAGAGGGTTAGCTCAGTGTTTCCGGCGCTTGAAGCAGGTGCTGGAACCACTGAGCTAAATCTCTGGCCCTGACTGGACTAATTTTTTTTTAATTGTTCTATGTGTTAAAACTCATTGGATACTTAATACCAAATTTGGTCAATGGGAGTGCCTCTAAGTCTGCTTTTATATTGTCTTGATAAATCTCTTTCAATCTTCACGCACTTCCTCCTTGCTTTTTGATGTAAGGTGTTCCAGATTTGTGTTGTTTTCCTGTCCCAGCTCTTTAATCAGATCTTTTCATCAAAGTACACAAGTTTAATTGTCAACTTGAAAAATCATTTGACTGCCCTCCCAAAAAAGTAAATCTTTAATTGACCTTTCTGATAAGAAAATAAAATTACTTCATTTTGAATTACTTTTGGGGTACTGACAAGCGTTTTTTATTTTCTACATGACACCTTGTACCTTATTGGGGTTACTATCCAACAAACCCGTCATAAATTGAAAATATTGTGAGAAATGCATTTAAAGTGTCCATTCTCAGGTCCTAGAAACAACACACTAGAATGTGAATTGTTTCCCTTCATGATTGCAATCATACTGCATGTTGCTAGGAAAAAAAATTAGAAATACAGTTTTTACTAGATGTGTATCTCCCTCACATCATTGTAAATTGCAAAGAAGTCCAGTCAGTCATAAATTGGAAACTGTAGTAAGGACTGGCAGTGAACTAACTTTATACTGACACCAGAGCTTTTAATATACTAACTGCAAGCAGTGCTTGTGTTCTGATTTTCCTTTTGAAAAGGTGTTTTGTTCTTGGTGTTTTGAGACAGGGTCTTGCTGTGTAGTTTGGCTAGTCTTACTAGGTATCCCAAGGTCTCCCTAAACTGGGTTGTCCTTTCATTTACTGCTCTTTTCCTCATTTTCAACAGTGACTCCCAAATCTGCATGTCCAGCCAAAGACCTTACAGTTTTACATGCAGCTATTTGCTTAGCAGCTCCTGGATGCTTTTAAGTATCACACCTTTCTATTCTGTTTCTCCACCATCAATCTTAAGGTTCTGATTTCAGTCAATAAGGGGGAAATGAATAATCAATCATGAAATTTACACAAAAATATAGAAATACAAAGGACAAGCTTTCTGAAGCATCCCAGGGCACACCACAGTTTGGAGACCACTAGCTAGGTAGGAGGAAAGTCAATCATAACACTGTCTTTCAAGGACTTTCATAACCTGTTCTGTTTGCTCCATAGACTCATTGTATCATTCTATGATGCTTCTCACTTCAGGCCCATACTCTGGTTTTTCTCCATGTGGTGCTTTGCTCTCCCATCTATCTACCTGGTGATTTTGCCCCTTTTCTACTTTGCTGGCTACATGGCACTTCCTCGATTCTGCACCTTCCTACCCATTGTCTTCTTCCTCATCATGTTTAGACAAAGACATTATAGACATTTACATGAACATTGCCTCTCTCAAGTGATCAGACTTAGCATCACCAACAATGGATCGAGCATGTATAGCTTTCTGTATTCCCATAGTATCTTGTATAGACGTGTCATACTTGGAGAACTGAACTGAGGCTCTGGATATATCATTTTAAAACATAAGATAAATTGTTTTATTCATCTAACAGCACACGACATAAAAGGTACATTTTGAATGTTAGACATAACAATAAAAATACCTCAGTGAGGTCAGGGGAAACTGCCAGAAATTGTCTCCAGGAGATCTTGCCTCATCCCTTAATTTCTAAGCACCACAAATAATGTTTTTGTCACATTTTCCTCGAGGTGGAGAAATGAAGGAAATACTCAAGGTTGACAAGCTTCAAACTTTGTACTTAAAAAGAACGTTTAATTTCTTAGAATAACCTATTGCATTTAATGAATCACAGATCCCAAGTATGTGTATATGAGTTCATAGTGGCTGAAACTCTATCATTAATTGGAATGGCACTCTTCTTCAAGAATTTTTCTTTTCTAACAGTTTGTTGTGTGAATTGTGACATTTTCTAAGGATGATAAGCCCCCAGATGTCAGGAATAATGCTATAATCAACTCATGTCTTTAACATTACAGACCCAGTATAGATGCTCAGTAAATAATTGTTAACTTGAATTTTTAGTATGTATTGTAACTTTGCCTCTTATCTAATATTTTATTGTCCATCTGATATAAATGGAACAGATAAAATGCGATTTTTTTTTTTTTTTTGAGACAGGGTCTCGCTTTGTAGTTCAGGCTGGCCCTGAGCTCACTATGTAGCCCAGGCAGGCCTGGAACTCAGCAATCCTCCTATCTCTGTTTCCCAAGTGCTGAGATTACAGGCGTGAGCCACCATGCCCAGCACTGTGGTATGTGGTATTGATGGTTGGTGGGCGTGAGTCACCACGCCCAGCATTGTATGTGGTTACCAGGGATCGAACTCAGGACTCTGTGCTTGCAAGGCAGGCGCCAGAACCACTGAGCTAAATCAGGGGCCCTGAGATTATATTTTTAATGACCATTGGTAACCAGTGGTAGGTAGTTATAAACATGGTCAGCTCCAAGACAAAGACATTAATTCTATTGATTATTTGGGAGCCCCAGATTATTCTTGTAACCTTTTCCCTGCTGCCCACCCCCCATTCAGCCATTTTATTACTCCTTAAAAGTCTACCTAAGGGCTCTTATGTACAGAAAGGTAAAATTTTGGGGCCTTTTTTGGCTACTGAATTTAATTAAAAATTTAAACACTATTATTAAAATAATATTTTGAGTCATTGTTTTAATCTGTTCTTGTTCATTGGTATCTATACTTCTTACTGATTTATGTCCATTTAGGTAAAATCTGTAACAGTTTACTATTTTCTGATCAAAACTTTTATCATTTCAATACAACAGACCATTTCACTTCATAATACCTCTGCAACAGTTGGAATACAAGGAATTTCAACTTAATGGACAACTGGGATAATAAGATGAGACTAAGACACAGATTCTAGGAAAAATTCAAGAAGGAAATGGTGGGGGCAAAAAATGTATGTATTTTCCCATTACCTTCGTTTAAAAGATCTGCCAGCTGATCCAAATTGACTGTGGTCTCTTTGCAACCTCCAGATAGGATCTTCTTGGATTTTTCTACCATATTTTTATACTCAGAAATAAATGCGTTTATAGAGAAGACAACTGTAGGAACCTGCATTTTCCTTTGTCAAACATCCTGTATGCTGATGCAAAATTGCATACTTGATTTTTGTCAAATTCTCTCAGGCTATGTGCCTAACAGAATAATTTTTTTTTTTTTTTTTGAGACAGCTTTGTAGTTCAGGCTGGCCCTGAGCTCACTATGTAGCCCGGGCAAGGCTCAAACTCAGCAATCCTCCTGCCCTGGCCTCTTGAGTGCTGGGATTACAGGTGTGAGCTACCACGCCCAGCACTGTGGTATGTGGTACTGATTGCTGGTGGGCGTGAGTCAACGCACCCAATATTATTGTATGTGATTACCTGGGGTTGAGCCAGGGACCCTGCACTTGCTGGGCAGGCACCGGAACCACTGAGCTAAATCTCCGGCCAGAATAATATAATTTTTGTATGCAGTCAAAAAGAAATCTGTAGACTGAAAATCAAAGAATGAAAAACAATACTGCATGCAACAAAAACCCAGAAAATAGCAGGGGTAGCTATTGTAAAAGGAACAACCCAAGAGGAAGATATAGATAGATAAATAATATGTAATATAATTATTATTAATATATAATAGATTTATTATATAATAATATATTCTATATTATCCATTATGGAATATATATTATACATATATTAAATATATTATATATAAAATATATTTATAATACAAAAAGTATAGTATTCTGCACTTGATCTTAGCCAAAAGGCCAAGAAGTGATAGAAAAGTATAGTATTCTGTTGTGTGTGTGTGTGTGTGTGTGTGTGTGTATACACACACATATACCAGCACAATCAACTATGAAACAAATACTGACAGACATGAAAAATAAGCATAAGCATGAAAAATTATATAATTGTAATAGGGGACCTCAATTCTCCATTATAACAAATAGATCAAACATACAAAAAATAAATATCAGAATTTAACCAAGCTTTTGAAAAAATGGACTTAGATGTCTGCAGAATATTCCACCCCAAAATCACAACATTCTTCTCCGCTACACATGGTACATTCTCCAGTTTAGGGTACATCCTAGCTCATAGAATATGCTTAAGTAACTGCAAAGGAGTTGAAATTATTCCCTGCATATTATCAGACCACAATGTAATGAAAATTGGAAATCATTGGCAAAAGAAACCACAAGAACTTCATAAACACATGGAAATTAACATGTTCCTATACAACCAATGGATCACAGATTGAATTAAAGAAGAAATTAGAGAATTTATATAATTAAATGATAATGTCACTACAACATGTAATAACACCTGATTAGCAGAGCCAAGGACAAAAACTACATGATCATTTCAATAGATGCAGAAAAGCATTTGAGGGCCTGAGATTTAACTCAATGGTTCCAGCATCTTTCTTGGAAGCACAAGGTCCTGAGTTTGATCCTCTGTGACCACATACCACAATGCTGGGCACAGTGATTCATACCCACAAGCCATCAGTACCACACAGTGCAGTGCTGGGCGTGGTGGCTCACACCTGTAATCCCAGTACTCAGGAGGTAAAGGCAGAAGGATTGCTGTGAGTTTGAGGTTAGCCTGGGCTACATAGTGAGCGCAGGGCCAGCCTGAACTACAAAGCGAAACCCTATCTAAGAAAAAAAAAAAAAAGCATTTGACAAAGTAAAACACTCATTCTTAATAAAAGTTCTATAGAAAATTGGAACAGATGGACTTTATCTCAATCTGATAAAAATTATCTATGACAAACCAACAACAAACATCATATTAATGGACAAAAATTAAAATTTTTCACTTTGAAATCAGGAGAAAGAAAAGATTGTCCATTGCCACCACTCTTAATATAGTTCTAGAAACATTAACCAAAGAAATTAGACAAGATTTTTTTAAAAAGGAATAAGGATAGGGAAAGGAGTAATTATGTGCAGGGGACATGATACTCTACATAGAAGACCTCAAAAAGTCCACCAAAAGACTTCTAGATTTAATAACCAAATTGAGTAGTGTAGCTAAATAAAATGTCAACACTCAAAAATCAATAGTCTTCCTGTACACAACAAATTTACTGAGTAGAAATTAAGGAAACAACACCTTTCACAATAATATCCAGAAAAATTAAATACCTATGAGTCAATTTATTAAAGGAAGTAGAAGACAAACTACAATACTGTGGAAAAGGAGATCAAAGAGGATACCAGATAATGTAAAGATATCTTTTGTTCTTGGTTAGGAAAAACCAATATTGTGCAAATGTCCATCCTTCTAAAATTAATATACAGATTCAGTGCAATTCCAAACAAAATATCAACAGCGTATCTCACAGAATTAAAGAAAACACCCCTAAAATTCATTTGGAACCAGAAGGGACCTAGAATACCAAAGCCATTTCTGGGCAACAAAGGCAAAGGAGGGACATCACAATCCCTGACTTGAAATTATACTACAAGGCTACTGAGATAAAGACAGCATGGTAGTGGGAAAAAAGAAAAAAAAAACTACACGATCGTCAATGGAACAGATCAGAAAATGTAGAAACACACTCAGCTGCCTTATCTTTGACAAAAGAGCTAAACACTTTCACCAGATGAAAGAGAGCCTCTAATAAATGATGTGGGTAAAACTGGCTTTCCAAATGTTGAAGATTAAAACTAAACCCATATCTATCAACATGCACTAAACTCAGATCAAAATGGATGCAAAATTTTAAATATTAAATCTAAATCTTCTGGAAGACTAGGTAGAACTCTTGAAAACACTGTCTTTTCACAAAGACTTTGTGAACAAAACCCCAGTCACATAGGAACAAGGAATTAACAACTGGGATCTCATTTTATTAAAAAGCTTTTGCACAGCAAAAGAAATCATTCACAGAGTGAAAAGACAACCCACAGAGTAAGAAAATTTGTTACCTGCTGTTCCCCAGACAAAGGATTAATGTCTAACATATATAATAAAAAACTAAAAAAAAAAAATTCAGACTCTCCAAATTTAAAGACTTGATCAAAAATGGGCATCTGGGGCTGGAGATTTAGCTCAGTGGTTCCAGCGCCTGCCTAGCAAGTGCAAGGCCTTGAGTTCAATCCTGGTAACCACATACAATGCTAGGCGTGGTGACTCACGCCCACCACCAATCAATACCACATACCACAGTGCCAGGCATGGTGGCTCACGCCTGTAACCCCAGCACTCGGGAGGCAGAGGCAGGAGAATTGCTGAGTTCAAGGCTTGCCTGGGCTACATAGTGGAGCTCAGGGCCAGGCTGAACTACAAAGCGAGACCCTGTCTCAAAAAAAAAAAAAAATGGGCATCCGAAATGAATATACACTTTTCAGATGAAGAAGTACAAGTGGTAAATATACTAAAACTGTTCAGTACCACTGGTCATTTGAGAGTTGCAAATTAAAACAATGCTAGATTCCATTTGACTCCAGAAAAAATGGCTGCTATCAAAAAAAATTAACCAATAAAAGTGCTAATGAGGTTATGAGGAAAAGAAACCCTTTTCCACTACTGTGGGAGTGTAGACTGGTACTAACATTGTGGAAATTCCTCAAAAACTAAAACTAGAGGTTCCATTTGACCCATATATTCCCTTTCTAATTATCCTTTTTTTTTTTTTAAGCAGAGATCAAACTCAGGACCTTGCACTTTGTGAGACAGGCATGGATGGCACCAGTGAGCTAAATCACCAGCCCCAAGTGTTCTCTCTCTCTCCCCCCCCGCTTCTTCCCTCCCTCCCCCCCCTTTTTGGTACCAGGGATTGAACTCAGGACCTTCTGCTTCTGAGGTAGGCACAGCACCAGTGAGCTAAATCCCTAGCCTCATGTTTCTAATTATCATCCTTAAAGAAATCATTATACCACAGCAATATATGCACACCCATATTTATAGTGGCACAGTTTTGTATTAGCCAAATCTTAGAAACAACCCAAATACCCATCAATCTGTGAGTGGATAAAAGTGGGAGGCTTTTTTTTAACAATGGAGTACTACTTTGCCACAAAGAAGGATAAACTAGAGACATTTCTAGCTAAATGGATACACCTTGAGACTATATTTGTAAGGGAGATAAATTTGACACACTTTTTTTTTTTTTTTTTTTTTTTTGCTTTTTGGAGACAGGGTCTCACTTTGTAGTTCAGGCTGGCCCTGAGCTCACTATGGTGCCCAGGCAAGCTGCCGCGAACTCAGCAATCCTCCCGTCTCTGCCTCCCGAGTGCTGGGATTACAGGCGTGAGCCACCACGCCCAGCATTATATGTGGTAACCGGGGATCGAACTCAGGTCCTT
>PVIC010040645.1:0-16564 GCA_004025085.1 Thryonomys swinderianus
GAACCACTGAGCTAATCCTCCGGCCCCACAGTTTCATTTTAAAAAGTCATATGGTCAAACTTCACAAGCAATACTAAAAAGCAAAGTAAATATATAAACAAACAGCAAGTCATAGAAAATTACAGGTAGTTCAGTTTCTTCGTGTAAGTTTTAAAAATACTTTAAGTGACTTATTTATTTAATAAAACTTGAGAAAAACAAGCGTTGATGAATTTCACAACAGTGTTTCCTGTGAGGAGAGGAAGAAGGATTCAATAGGAAAGGGGTAAAAGATTATAAATAATGTCTTTAACAAATGATTGGCACATGGGGTAGATTCACATACATAATCTTCAGAATAATTTTGAAATTTAAAGGCAATAAATGGTATAATGTTATCCTCAATCCTGGAATTCACGTCACTAGAACCTTCTGAAATAACAGCTCTTATGAACCTACAGCCTGAGGTGAATGCAAAATGGCCTCTTGCTATGAAGTGACCGTCTCCACTTAATCTTTCAAAGATCCATGCTGAAAACGTGTGGGTCCATCTCTGGATTTCCCCTGGTACCCACATTGGCCCTACCCAGGTCATAAGAGCAACAGAAGGTGTAGTGTGCAGGCGTGTGTGTGTGCGTGTGTGTGTGTGTGTGTAACTGTGTGAAGACGTTTAGAGAAGCCGACCTCTGCGAGGTCTCTGACAGGCTGAAGTTGGGCTCTGGCCACCGTGCAGATGGGCACCTCACTCCACGTCCACGGTTGATTCTGTGTTCCCAGGAAGGCGAGTGTCCTGGAAGGCTGACCCCAGTGAGAATGGTGAGTTCAAACATTATCAGACTCAGTCAAGTTGCAATTAGCAGAGGATTTTCTTTTGTAGATCATTTAGGTTGATTTCATAAGCTGGCTGCTCTGCTGGGCACTAGTACAAAATAATTTTTTCAATACACAAATTAAATGGCATCACAGCGAGCTCCCAGAAAAAGGAAACGAGCAGTGCCCATCACCATCTGGCTGCCCTTCTGGAAAGTAGGGAGAGACCTCCCTTCCCTCGGGGGCAGTGCCAATGCTCAGGGTTTGGTCTGGAAGGTGGCAGAGTCCATGCTTCCCTGTCCATGTAAGAAATCTCTGCCTCTGACCAATGATGCCTCCACAGGCCTCTCGCTACACAAAGCAATGAAAAGTGTGACACCGTTAAAGTGATGTGGCGGGAGCAGTAAAGTATCCAAAGGTTCACAACGAGGCTGTGAAATACAAATTTCCTTTCCAAGTGCAAGGAGCACAAAGCAGCATCTGCTAAGCACCAAAGAAGTGGTTCAAAGTTTGCAACAGCGAGGTAAGACCTCGTACAGAAGCCTGAGTGAGTGCCTGGCGTCTGCCCAGCAGCCGGCCTGTTACTGTGGAAACAGCAGCTAGATTTTCCTCTGGGGCCCAAAGCTCTGCTGCTAACCCCACACACTTTAGGGGAAGCAGATGACCCGGCTCTAGAAGATCCACAGGGTCCAACCTTAGCCGGTCACAGCCACTGTGAATTGTGCAGAGACCAGCACATGACCTCGTCACAGCTAATCAGAATCTTCCAAGATTGTGACTAACTAGAAAGGGAGACACCCTATCCAAAGTCGCTAGAGATACCAAGACTATCAGATCCTTGGCACAGGGGTAGGAAAAAAGAAATAGTGACACATCTTCTCAGGTGTGTCAGTCTTACTGTCACCATAGGAGAAGGAAGGAGACAAAAGGAAAGTTATTTTCATGATTAAAAACCCAGGCCTCTTCCAAGTAAAGGGGAGGTTATTTCTTCTAACATTCCATTTTTATTAAACAGTATAGGGGAGACATCTCTTGGGGGGAAAATTGATAAAACTAAAAGTACAGCAAGGCTTTTTACCCTGCCTGAGGATTTAGGGACAGAGAGGGCAAAAGAAGAATCAATCAGACTTTTAAAAAATATTCATGTAGGGCCGGAGGGTTAGCTCAGCGGTTCTGGCACTTGCAAGTGCAAGGCCCTGAGTTCGATCCCCGGTAACCACATACAATGCTGGGCGTGGAGACACACCCACCAACAATCAACACCGCATACCACAGTGTCGGATGTGGTGGCTCACGCCTGTAATCCCAGCACTTGGGAGGCAGAGACAAGAGGATTGCTGAGTTCGCAGCGGCTTGCCTGGGCACCATAGTGAGCTCAGGGCCAGCCTGAACTACAAAGCGAGACCCTGTCTCAAAAAGCAAAAAAAAAAAAATTCATGTAGCCCAGTGTGATGATGCACTTGTGTAATCCCAACACTCAGGAGGCTGAGGCAGGAGAATTGTTGAGGATTTGAGGCCAGCCTGGACTACACAGTGAGTTCAAGACCAACCTGTATCAACACCCTGTCTCAAAACACAAACAAGAATTTATTTAGATGGAAGTAAACACAGGTGACCTGATATGTAACTGCTGTGGGTCAGCAGTACTAGAAAATGTTTATACTGGGGGGCCAGAAGCTTCCTGGCCTGCTTCAGATACAGAGCTCTCATTGGTTCTTAGCCAACTGCAAGTGACCACTCTTAACACTTACATTTAATTTCTAACAACATATTCCATATGACTGAAGGAAACAATCCCTGCTATTTATTTAGCATTAGCAATCATCTGGCACAGAAGGCCAAAACTTCCACTTGGCAAGATTTTGATAAAAAACAGGAAAGTAGAAAGACTGAGTTGAAACTCGGCAGGGCAGTCGATGTGCCTTCCAACATTCTTTTTTTAACAAATGCAATCATTTTGTGCTACCGGTTTTTCAAGCTCAGTGATTCAATGAGGGTTCTACAGAGCACCTTCAAGGGCCTACCATTTGCCTTCCCTACAGACCAGAGGCTACAGGCTGAAGTACAAAACTTTTAATTTTAATGAAAATTAAAAACTGTTGCTTCATGGAAAACCTTGTGAAGAGGATGAAAGACAAGAGACAGATGAGAAAAGACTTGCCAAACCACATATTCAGAAAGGATATGTATACAAATATATTAAGAATTCTCAAAATTGAATTAAGGGAGCTGGAGATTTGGCTCAATGGTACCTGTGCCTGCCTTGCTGGCACAAGGTCCTGAGTTCGATCCTGGTAACCACATACAATGCTGGGTGTGGAGACTCACGCCCACCAACAATCAATACCACATACCATAGCAAGGGGTGTGGTGGCTCACACCTGTAATCCCAGCACTCGGGAGGCAGAGACAGGAGGTTTGCTGAGTTGGAGGCTTGACTGGGCTACACAGTAAGCTCAGGGCCAGTCTGAACTACAAAGCGAGACCCTGTCTCAAAAAAAAAAAAAAATTGAATTAAAGGCTATACTTTCAGGGATCATTTCTATAGTTGGTAAATTATAGGCCAGGTGCGATGGCACACCCTGTAATCAATCCAAGCCTTCAGGAGGCTGAGGCAGGAGGATCACTGAGTTTGAGGCAGTGTAGGTGAAATAGTGAGTTCGAGGCCACTCTGAGACCCAGCCTCAAAAAAAATAAATTAAAAAAGTTAATCTAAAAGTGAGCAAAACATTAACAGACACTGAAGAGGATTTATGGACAGCAAATAAACATAAAATATATTCAACATCATGAACCACAAAGGAAATGCCTATTAAAACTACAAGGGGATGTTACTACCCATCTGTCAGAGCAACTACAAGAGTAAGGCACTAAATGCTAGCGAGGATGTGCAGAAACTAGAAAATTCACACCTTGCAGGGCGAGTGTAAAATGGTTTAGCATCTCCAGAAAGCAGTTGGGCGCCTTTTTTTATAAAACTAAAATATGCAAATCTCCTCTGACCCAGCAATTACATTCTTGGGTCTTTGCCTGGAAAAAAGAAAATGTGTACACATGGAAACTGACCCCCCGAGTTCTCACAACAGCTATATTCCTAACAACAGAAACTAGAAACAGCCTGATGTCCCAGCAAGTGAATCAACATCTGGAAACAGGGTCTTGCTGAATCACTAAGTTGCTCTGGCTAAGCTTGAACTTGTGATCCTCATGACTCAACCTCCACGAGTGCTGGGGTTACAGTCTGTGTTCCTGTAATCCGTGCCTGGCTGATGCCTTTTATGGAACATTCTTAAAAGGATAAAATTCCTGAAATGGAAAAGGTCTGAGTGGCTGCTACACCCAGCATGTGTGCATGCAGGGGCTGTGGGAGGGGCCCATGGTGACAGCAGCAAACCCAGGAGCCTGAGGGGCCAAAGTGGACTGAGACTGAGGGGGAACTGCACATGTGATATGAGATGGCGGAGAACTAAAGACACACACACACACACACACACACAATTATGCACCAATGACAATGGCTCGATTTAATGGTGCAAAAGCGATACACACTCAGCAGAAGTTGTGCTTTTAATTCTGGTCTTTCCCAGGGCCGGTGATACTATATTCACTTTTGTACGCCTTACCAATTCGGGGACAGGCAGGGAACCCCAGGTCCCAGTCAGGCACACCATCACTTTGTTTTTTTCCAAGACAGTCTCGCTACGGAGTTCAGGCTGGTCTTGAACTCACAGAGATCGTCTTGCCTCAGCCTTCTGAGTGCTGGGACAACAGGGGTGCACCCTCACACCAGGCTGAGGACATTTTCAATTTGTGATGTTGAGGAACATCTGCTCAAATAAATTGGGGGGATTTAAACAAGTGTTGGGCTGTACTAATGCTAACATGGCATCGATACTGACTTACTGCAGGTGGGAGGAAGTAGGTATTACTGTTACTCCTGATGATCTCACCTCAACCTCTAAGGTTCTCCAAACTAACAGGCAACTTAGTGACCTAGAAAGACTAGGTCTCAAAATAAAATATTCAAAAGGGCTAAGAATATAGCTCAGGGCAAGAGTTTTGGGTTCAATTCCCAATGCCACACACACAAAAACCTTTAACTGAAATATATGTTTGATGTAGGCATGACCGTTCATTTCCAAAGGACAAACTTCAGGTTTGGGGGGCGAGGGAACAATACCATGAGTTGGTTTGCGCTTCTTTCTCTGGAGAAGCTGTCTGTCCCCTGCTTCCAGCCCTTGCTGTACTAGGAAAGGGGGGACAGGCTACGCATGTTGTGTCAAGCCACGCCCCACAGCGCCCCTCACTCTACCACGAGCACAAAGCACGCACCTGGCACAGAACAGCAAAGCTAGAGGGTTTTGCAGAGCAAATGACCCATCGTTAAACCCTGATTTGACTGGAAGAATGCAGTAAAATCCAGAAATTTGATTCGGCTTCAAATGACTCCTTATATTCACTGAGCTGTTTAGCAAAAAACGTACTTGGTAAGATTGTACAGATATTCCACAGTCACATGCCCTGCTCTACAAACTGATCCACATTGGTTGGAGTCTTTGTTTTCCATCATATAAACACAGGTTATTGCGTAAGTGCTGTTACTTCTAACCTTTTGGGGGTATTTGTTTGGCTTGACTTTTTGAGACAGGGTCTCACTATGTAGTTCAGTCTCCCCTTGAACTCACTATGTAGCCCAGACAAGCCTCGAACCTGCAGCGATTCTTCCTCCTCAGCCTCCTGAGTAATGGGAGTATGGGCGTGCATCACCATGCCTGGCCACTTCTAATCTCATGATGCTACCTTTAGAAGGAAAGCGTTGGGACTGTCTGATCACTGTGTTTGATTCATGGCTACCTGCAACGGCAGAAGTCCACGCAGCAATGTTAGAAAACAACACAGATTCAGTGCTGGGCCTGGGATGCTCTGGGCAGGGAAATCTGTAGCTGGGAGTGCTGCAGGTTCCGGCTTCACACAGCTCTGGGCTGCGCTGACCTCCTCCCAGCGTGGGCTCAGGGACTTCTCTCTCCTTGAGCCCTGACTGAGGGTGCAGGACAAGCCAGCTACGCCCCGGGCACACGCTGCCTAAGGGGTCGCTTCGGGTTTCTTCCACCCCTTTGGCAAGGTGGGACAGTGGGCCATGAGGTGCAGGGATATCTGACATCCTGCGTTTTTAAACTGTCTTGGAGCCAGTCCCACCCACAGGGAAGGTGCCCCTGCCGAAGCCACTCCAGTCCCAAGCATTCCTCTCTTCCCTGAATTCGGTCGGTATCTTCCTTCTGTCGCGCAGAGACCCAATTTTAAATGATCTTGAGCCGCTGCTGAGGGACAGGGAACACCAGACACACTAGATCCCAATCTTGGGGTGCTGCTCGCTAGCGAAAAGCCCCTTCTTAGATTCATTTGTGTGCTGAGGACAGCAGCACCCACCTCACGCTATCACTGAGGGTCTCATGAGGTGCTACCTGTAAAGCACGTACACAACAAAAGCTCAGTAATGTTGTTGGAAAACAAAATCAAACCTAAGGCCCGCCTCCATTGTGCACCGTTTGTTCCTTACAGTGAGTTTTTTTTTTTTTTTTTTTTTTGAGGCAGGGTCTCACTTTGTAGTTCAGGCTAGCTCTGAGCTCACTATGGAGCCCAGGCAAGCCTCAAACTCAGCAATCCTCCTGTCTCTGCCTCCCGAGTGCTGGGATTACAGGCGTGAGCCACCACGTCCGGCACTGTGGTATGTGGTGTTGATTGCTGGTGGGCGAGTCTCCATGCCCAGCATTGTATGTGGTTACCGGGGATCAAACTCAGGACCTTGCGCTTGCGAGGCAGGCGCGGGAACCACTGAGCTAACCCTCCGGCCTTACAGTGAGATTTTGAAGATTTAAAAAGTGCCTCTTTGAGGAGAGGGTCGTGTTTCAAGGCCACTCCTCATCATCCCCAATTTTGCTGTCGGACTGGGAAGGAAGCAGGAGTCCTGGGGGTTCTGGGCGGCAGAGGGAGAGGAGCCAATGGGCTTTGCGTCTGCTGCCCTCAGCTCCTTCCTTCCGGGGCCACACGCTCCCACACAGAGCAGTTCCTTTCGTGTGTACATTTTGACCAAATGGTCCTACTTTAGGCCTCTGTCCTGTAAAGATAAGGCGGTACAGGTGAAGTTTTACAGCCCGTGTTGAATCATCCTGAAAAAAGGAGGCAAGTCAAGAAATTTATTGTTTATGAAAAATAAAGGACTGAGTATGTAAATGGTGACCTATCCACACAGACAGGACAGCGTGCCTATTGCAAATTATCTTTAGGGAGAATATGTCATTGTATAACGAGTCATTTATGTAACGATGCTGTAAAAATTGAGAATAATCCTCTCAGGTTGACACAATGTATTATGACACTTAATGCTGGCAATTACCTAGAACGGCAGCGATGGTCACAACCTAGTCACTCTGTTCCTCAGTGCGTGTCATAAAGGACAACTATACACCAGGACACGCCATGAGAACACAGCAAGTCGCCCTCAGGACACAATGCGCCCTCATCAACGACAGAATAGAAAAATGTAGCACAATATCCCAGTTAAAGTCTGGAGAGAATCCTGCCCATGAAGCCCTTGTGAATATGTTAACTGGAAACCTACTCTGAACTCCTCCAACAAGGCTGAGTTTCTCTGCTGTCCATCGTCAGACCTGGTCCTGAGTGAGGCTTAACAAAGAGCTTGGTGCAAAATGCCAGTAGGAATGTCCCTTAACGTACAGGGGAAAACAGTCAACATGGGTCCAGAACAGTTAGCTCCGAGAGAGTAAGAAAAACCATTTCCCTGCTTTCCGACAGCCTATCTGTAATACTCAGCACAGAGCCAGCACATGACAAGTTATTACTTATTTAGCCTGCCTTCTCTGCTCCTTGTACGCCATCCAAATGCACCAACTCCGAGTCACCGCCAAAGCACTTGCCATTGACTCTATGCTGCCAGGTGCTATTTTTTCCTACATTTTACTAAGTAGCTACCAGGGCCTCTGAGCAGATGAAGCGATTTGATCAAGGATAATTAGTGGCAAGAGCAGAGGACACCTTCCAGGTCATTCTGAGCCCAAAGATCAGACCATCCCTGGGCGGTTTGTCCATTAAACAACATCTGTTTCGGGTCTGGAAGTTTCTGCTGCCTACTGAGAACATGAATGGGGAAGAACCTCAGAGCATCTGCAAATTGTACTGTTGCAATTCCTCACAGGGTGCCTCACACACCCAAACTTGACCTGTCCGGCCCCGTCAGACCCATCCTACGGCACCAAACCACAGAATGAGCATCCACCAGTCCTACTAATACCACAACCATGATCTGCATGTTCTAAGTCTTTGGTTTCCTGTTGTTCCTCTGAAGAAAGAAAATGAATAGGGCTCTTAAAACTCCAAATTGCATCCTTATGACTTTATCCTTAATCTGAAGACTCTGTACATCTTTTCTGTAACTTCCAAGCACTTCTGCATTGTCAGTTTTGCATTTCGCTATCACAAAATGAGAAATCAATTCTCACATCACTTGGGAAGTGGAGGATCAATTTCCTGCATGTATTTAGAAGTACTCACTGTCCTAGCTGACAGTCTTAGAAGGTTTGTTACAGTTCTATTATTTCCCTCTGCTACTGTGTGGATCAGCCAAGGGCTGGGGCTCCTTCAACTAGTATTTCTGACATTCCATTAACTTTTACTTTTGTTTGAGGGAATGTCTTTCACAAAAAGAGAAAAATGCTGTCCTGGGCCAAACATAATAGGGGACCTAGGCATCAGGAAAGAATTATTTCACGATGGATTATTGGAATGAGGTTCTTCTATAAAACATAAACTAGTACAACCACTATAGAGATCAGTATGGACATTCCTCAAAAAATTAAAAATAGAAATTCCATCTGATTCAGCTATTCTCTTTCTAGGTATTTTCCCAAAAGGGTTAAAAACGTATTACAATGGTTTATGAACACCTCTGTTTATAGCAGTACTATTTATAATAGCTAAATCTTGGAAGCAGCCTATATGTTCACCAACAGAGGAATGGATAAAGAAAATGTGTTTATACACAACAGAATACTACTCTGCCATAAAGAGGATAAACGAGTCATCTGTAGGAAAATAGATACATCCTGAGACTTTACTATTAAGTGAAATAAATCAGACAAGCTTAAATATCATGGTTTTTCTTATATGAAAAACTACCAAAGTGTAAATAAGAACAAAATAAAAGACAAGCAATAGGAAGCAGGAATATAGATCTTCCTCAGAGTAGGAGGAGACCAAGTGACGGAAGAAGGGTAAGAAAGGAAAGGGATAAAAAAGGAAGTAAGACATGTTAAGCACATGTGCCAACCCCACATGGGGTATTTAAATATTATGGGCTGCAAACATGGACTAATGTTAAATAAAGAATTATCAGAAGTTTTTAGGAAGGTTACACATAGGCTTTGCATAACAGTAGGACAGTAAACAACAACATTCCTTTCAACTACTGAAAAGGGACAGTGAAGGTAATAGAAAAAAGAAAGATCCGAGAAGAGAGCTGCCCAGTTTGTATGGCTGTTTCCAATTTCTGCTCCACTCAATGGAACAGAAGTCTATAAATCTCACTAACCTCCGTGACACTGGCAAGTGCCAAACAGTTCTCCAGACAATGCTCTGCCGGGACAAGGCTTTTCCCATTTGTTATTGTTTCTATCTAATCTGCTCACCTGTAGAATCACACTGTTTTCAATCCAAAACACCAGTATACTTTAGATGTAACAAATTAAATCCAGATTACTCATCACAGTATATATTATATACAAAAATCTAAGTTCAGGAACACATTTAAACAATTGTGCTTTAAGTATTTTCCCTCACATAGGTATCAAGATTAATTGTACAATAAATGATTATCCAAAGCCCAATACAGTGTACAAGAGTCCCATGTGTATGGAAGAATTGGGATGAACCTACCATGACTGAGGGACCGAGACTTAAATTTTACTTAATCCATAATTTGAAGATGAGTACAAAAAAGGGCAAAATATCCCTTCTCTGAAATGCTCATGACCAACACAGTTCCTGGATTCTGGAATCCTGACACCTCCTTTTAAGGATCCTTTCCAGGTTCTTAGTGTCCTGGAATCTTGGACAAAAACTGGACAAGACAGGCAGAAAAGGTAGCAAGGTTTTACATTCGTTAAAAGTAGGAAAAGCAGTAGATTTTGTAGATGAGAGTGGGCTACTGACAGAAACTCACAGTGGCCATGGGGTTTGGGGACACAGGTCTTTTCTATCCCCCTGTTCTTCACCTGAGGTTAGGCAGAGGCTATCCTCTCAGACCCTGCTTGTCTTTGTGCCCGAAGAACACAAGGTAGCGCTTTCTGATTGGTCCTCGGAGCAGGGCTTGAGAACTGACTACTGCTTGTGTGCGTGGGGTCTCTGTGATGGACAGCTCATGCCTTCTTGCCCAGCTGGTTTTCCTTTCTCTAATCTCCCACTCATTAATTCAGAATTTTGGATGTGTTTTTAGATGTTGAAATATTTATGTATGTGTGTGTGTATGTATGCCATGAGATATATTGTAGATATGACTCTATTGTAAACATGTAATTTAGTTATATGCCTGGCCTCCAGGTAACTCAGCTCGAGAGGCTTAGTGTGCCGCACCTCTGTCGTCCTCCACTGCAGCTGCAGTGTGGTCTGAGTCAGTGCTCGCAAAGCTTCCAATTCTGCAGCACTCCAACTTTCGGATTTGAGATACTCAGCCTGTGTTTTCACATGGACGACATGACAATACAAAAAACAAACTCCATTTTAATTTATTTATCATCGTATGAAAGCAGGTCAGCAGCCGGGGGTGATGTTATTTGCCTGTAACCTCAACACATTGAGAAGCTGAAATAGAAGATGCAAACTTGAGCCCAGCCTGGGCAACTTAATGAGACCCTGTCTCAAAATTGAAAAAGTTTTCAAAGCACTAGGGGGGTAGCTCATTGCAAAGGCCCTGGTTTTAATCCCCAGTACCACAAAAAGAAGGAAAGAAGGAAGGAAGGAAGGAAGGAAGGAAGGAAGGAAGGAAGGAAGGAAGGAAGGAAGGAAGGAAGGAAGGAAGAAAGGAAAGGAGGGAGGGAGGGACAGAGGGAGAGAGCAGGGAGGAAGCTGACAAGTATTGTCCATATGTCATTCTATAAAAGGTGAAATAAATACAATGTGAACTATAAGCATATTCATATTAGTATGTTACATAGCTTCCCACCACAACAAAAGTGATCTCTCAGGACAAAAATTGATTCCCCTTTCCTGGTAGCATATTGGATAAATCTTTGGCAAAATATCTATCACAGTCTAGTTTATATTAAATTGTGTGTTTGTGTACTACATTGCCTACTAATAGACTGTGATCTTTTGAAACAGAAGACTCACTTGCTCATTTTAAACATCCATCAATCTCCAGAATGCTTCTTGAAATGGAAATCCTTCAATAAATGTTTGAAGATTTAAATATGTATACTGATGTGCTTCAAACATTCATTTTTCTATAAAATAAAGCCTAAAGCTAATATTGAGGCATTTTATACTCATAAAGGGAAAGATGTAGCATCAGCGAGATGTCAACTTCCTCTAAATCAGTCCAGTCAAAAGGCTTTTTCTTAGCCCAGAGCAGTGTCACATACCTCTAATTCCAACCTGAAAGATGGAGACAGGAAGATCACCCATTTGGGGCCAGCCTGGGCAACTTCGTGAGAACTTTTTAAAATCTAAAACTAGAGGTGGGCTGGGGATAGAATGGTAGAGCACTTGCCTAGCATGTGCAAGGGCCTGGGTCCAATCCCTAGTAACACACACACACACACACACACACACACACACACACAGGTTTCCTGAAAACTGAAAGGTCATTGTTCAATCCAATGGAACAAAGAAAACCTGGTAGGGAGTAAAGTGAGGGCCCGGTACAGTGTGCCCTCCTTATCCCATAGCTAGATATTGTATCAGCACCAGAAATCCAGTCCACACAAGGAGCAGGAACACGGACCACAGAGGGGAAGCCCTGCGGCGGCCGTGTGTCGGGAATGGAAACAACTGGTAACTCACGAGGAGGAAAAGTGCACTGTAGCGTGATTCTGAATACGAAACCAAAATAAAAACCCAAGTGCTGCTTTTTCATCTCTGATAATCACGTCATATTTTCTATAGTCACGTCATATTTTCTAGCATCCATCAAGAATCCCATCAGTTATGCAATGCACTTATCAGATCTTGATACCCATGGCTGCCATCCAATTAACAGCCAGGAACAAATCAGCATAAGGCAAAGGAACAGAAGGGATGGTTTTGAAGCACTGCGCCTGCACGTCAGTGCGCATAAGCCAGGGTTTCCTCTAGTGCACTGAGCAGAGCGGAAGTCTCTGTGGCTTTACAAAGGTCAAACCCTCACAGCTGCGGCAGAGCCCAAATACAATACCTGGTGTGACTTCCTGACCGTGCAGGGCCTTTCTCATAGCTCCTTTGAAGCAGTGTGTGAAGAGAAACCATGGCGCATGCGTGAGAACCGGCTGCGCACAGGCCAGCCCCTCCCCCCACATCTGCCCCAGGCTGTTCCACAAAGCCTGGCTGCTGGGTTTCGGTTCCACCCCCCTGGCCTAGGCTGGTCGTCCTTGCCATTGCCCTGTCCACTTCCGCTAGGACACTGGGTGTCCATGAGGGATGGCTCTGAAGGGGCTGCTTCACTGCTGCAAGACTGAGCTTGAGGCGACACTGATCGCCGCCTGGTTAGGAAAAGGCTTCAAACGTATGATACACCCCGTGCTCCAGGTCACTGCTCTGCCGAGTTCACTTCCTGTTTGAGAGTCTTTTCATCCTAGTTCGTTCGTTCCTTCCTTCCTTCCTTCCATTTATTTGCAGCACTAGGGATGGAACCCGGGAATGAACCATAGTGAGCCACATTTGTAGCCTTTTTTTCACTTGTCACTTTGAGACAGGGTCTTGCTAAGTTGCCCAGCGGGCGCAAAACTTGCGCCTCTTCCCCAGCCAGCCGAGGGCACAGGCGGGCGCCACCCCATCCGGCTGATACAGGGACTGTGCAGAGTTTGACAGCAGGAACTCAGGGGAATTGCTGGGATTCCACCTTGGCTGGCTTCGTGCTATTCCGTAGACTCCTGTCCAGATTCTCCAGCTGGATCTTACGACATCTTTCTAACACAGACCCGGTACTGCTGTGACTAGCTGTATTTGCTGGCCCGGGCCGCTGTAACAAAATACCACAGTCTGCCAAGATACAAGTTTCTCAGTGCACCATTCTGGGGCCTACAAGTCTGGCACCACCATGGCACTGGGGTTGGTATCCCCAAGGCCCCTCTCTCTTTGGCTGGTAGGTGGCAGCCCGCTCGCTGTGTCCTCACAGGCTTGTTCTGGGGGTACACAGGAACCCTAGTCCTCTTTATGTAATATGCCAGATGGTATCAAGCCAGGGCCAATGTACTGGCCTCTGAACTCGGCCACCCCTCTACCAGCTCCGACCACAGTCACACCGGAGGTCCTGAAGGTTAGGCCTGCTGTTCAGCCCCTAATAACACTTCCGGGAAGTCACACTTGATGTGCATCCACCACGCTCAGCAAGGAGAAGCGCTAAACCTCTGCAGGAACCTCGTGACCCTGGGAAAATCAAATAAAACTCTGAGTTTTTTGGTTAAAAACTGCTGTCTCTTCAACTCCTACTTTCCTTTTACACAAAGAGTTATGTAAAGAATCTCATTAAAGGAAACAACTAGAGACGAACTAATCCATTCAGCCCTCTGACAGCGCCTCTCTAGGCCCCAGACTGTCTCACAGCAGCTCCAGTTTGCAGCCCCTTTGCAGAAAACCTGCATGCAGAGCCTCAGGCAAGTGGACAGGAAGAAGACTGTGGGCAGAACAGAAGACATGGAGACAGGGGAAGCTGATGAATGGAGATTTCTAAAGAAAGACACTCACAGCACGCTGTGTGTCAGCTTCTCTGAATGAGATCGCAGGCTGGGCCAGACCCAGGGAGCTTCCGGTTTGAAAAATAGGTAAGAGGGCTGGACATGGCAGTGCATGCTTGTAATTCCAGCACTTAGAAGGCTGAGGCAGGAGGATCAATGCAAATTTGAAACCAGCCTGGGCTACATAGTGAGTTTAAAGCCAGCCTGAACTACTTAGCAAGACCCTATCTAAAAACGAAATCTAGAAACTAGACAACAACAAAAAAAACAGGTAAGAGGAAGAATCAAGACCCTTTTATAAGACAGTGATTTCTTTTTCAGTACAGGGGATGGAACCTAGGAGCTCATATTGAGGTACGTGCCAAACTCTTTTTAAAATTTAGATTTTCTTAGTACATGTTTGCAATACATGAAGTTTACATTATTCATTTAAGGGAGCAGGTATTTGTACAAGATATGTTCTGTACATGGACCTGAGGCAGGAGATTAGGGCAGAGCAAACTGGCTGGACAATTGCATGTGACTTGTCAATCATGGAGGTCTGTCAAATCACAGCTGGGATGCATCACTGAGCGGCCTCCAAGTGTGGGATGGCTTGGATGTGCCCTCACAAAAATAAAGGATGATGGCCAGGGACTTTGTCACCCCAGCCTCTTGTTCGCAGTAGCCCACCATGTGCAGGGCTTATCTTCTTTTTTCTTCAGAGACTTCTTCCTCTTTAGCTCTTCTTTTTGCATTCCTTTTTCACTTTTTTTTTCTTTTATCTTAAATACGTGTTAAACTTTATACCCATCAGCTGGCTATCCCTTCCAATTCTTTTAGTGGGACAGAAAGAGCCTGGGAAGGACCACTGGGCACCTCACTGTTCAATAATGTGCCTATCCAGACCTTTTAATTTTTTATTTTGAGACATATTCTTTCTAAATTGACCAGACTGGGATCAGATTTGCAATCCTCCTTCCTTAGCCTTTTGAGTAGATGGGATTATAGGCAGATACCACCACATCCTGATCAGTTTAAAACAAAATGTAATCTACTTACCAGGACTTAGAAGACAAGTGGGGACACAGAATTATCAGTGGAGACAATGACACAACAACTGACCACCAGGACAAAGTTCTGTCATTGAGAATTTTTCATGTCAAATAAGCAGTGTCCTCCGGGTTCAAGCTGTGATTGGGGAAGGACCGGTCAGTACCAGATCCCAGTGTTAAAAGTCTGTGTGATGCCTAAGTAAATATATTTAAGGAGCTGTGGCCAACAAAGAAGTGTTACAATTATATATTGATTTATATTGCATTTCTTGGTCTGCTTCAGAGATTGGACTCTCTCCAGATGACATCCCTGCCAATTTCTAGGTAGCTTAGAACAATTTCAAAGTACTTCCAAATATACATTTTCAACAGATGGGGTTATTAAATGCTTAGTTCCAGCAATGATCCATAGATATGTTACCACCCACCACAGACAAAGCAGAGCCTCTCTCTCATCCAGCCTCATTCCAATAAATATTTACACCCTTCCATTCACTCATTTCAGGACCACAGATATGGAGTTTCACTGCTCTCTTAAAGGGAAATGTAAGGAACCATTCATGATTTCTGGATTTCCCAGTTAACTTATGCTCAGAAGAATTTATCTTTAGCATAAAAAATAGACACGTTTGCCAGGCATGGTGACTCACACCTGTAATCCCAGCACTCAGGAGGCAGAGGAAGGAGGACTGCTGAGTTTGAGGCTCACCTGGGCTACATAGTGAGCTCAGGGCCAGCCTGAACTATAAAGCAAGACCCTGTCTCAAAACAAAACAAAACAGAACAGACACATTTAGGGTCAGTACCTATTTTCATTTACCTATCAATTATGCTTCTGAGTTGGGCACCAATATTTTTTTCCAAATAGAAATCAATCATTTAAGAGTTTAAAAACTACAATTGTGAAATTTAAGGGGAGGAGTATATGATCTGGCCCCTTCCCCTTCCTCTTCTTCTTTCCTTCCTTCTTTCTTTTCTTTGTCTGAAACAGGCCTTATTATATGCTATTAGGTGCTATTATGTAGTCCAAGCTGGTCTTGAACTCACAATATAGCCTAGGCTGGCAGTGAAGTCACAGTGATCCTCCTGCCTCAGCCCCCTGAGTACTGGGATTACAGGTATATGCCACCACATCTGGCTCAAACTTTCCTTCTTAGGTAAGGAAGTTGAGGCATGGATATGTATAATGACTTAAGAGTAAGTGGCAGGCAGCAGGAAAGAGAGAGAAGAAAGATGGCAGTTACCATGGGTACTGCCAGGCTGGCAGGGTTGGGATCTTTATGACCACACAGTTCAAACACACTTGTAGTATCCTGGCCCAGGCTGAGGGTCAAGGGGCTGAGACTGAGAGGTTAAGAGTTTTTCCCACTTTGCCAGGTGGAGTGGTGCACACCTATGATCCCAGCACTAGAGAGGCTGAGGCAGGAGGACTGCTGAGAGTTTAAGGCCAACTTGAGCTACAAAGCAAGACTGTTGCCACAAAGAATTGTGCCCACTGTCACTTAGAGTAAGTCACTTAAAACCCAAGTCAGATTGATATCACAGATCAGCCCTTTTTGCCAGGCCTGGTGGCTCATGCCTGTAATCCCAGCACTCAGGAGGCAGAGACAGGAGGATTGCTGAATTCAGGGCTTGCCTGGGCTACATAGTGAGCTCAGGACCAGCCTGAACTACAAAGTGAGACCCTGTCTCAAAAAACAAAACAAAACAAAAAAAACAGATCAGCCCTTTTCTATTTTTTTTTTTGAGACAGGGTCTCGCTTTGTAGTTCGGGCTGGCTCTGAGCTCACTATGTAGCCC
>PVIC010040646.1:0-16573 GCA_004025085.1 Thryonomys swinderianus
AAAAAAAAAAAAAATATGGTGCGTGTTTAAATTAAAACATGTGTATTATTGTTTTTTTGGAACCTGGGTCAAACTCAAGATCTTGGACTTACGAGGCCAATGGATTGCTGCTGAGCTAAATCCCGGGCCCTAAAAGAATATTTATGGTGAAAGACACGTTGTCAATAATCCCCTTCAAACATGTCCTCGTTGTTCCCTCCATTCCTGCTGCTTCCTGAAACAGCTCTGGGCCCTCGTTGCTGTCATGCCTCCATTGACATCCTGAATTAAATAAAAATATTGACCTTTCAGGATCATTTTATATTTGGGAAGGAGTCAGAAAACTTATGGTGCCAGATCTGGTGAATAAAGTTAATGAGGACACACTGAAATGTTTTTACTTGACAGAAATTGCTATAAATGTTTAAACAATGATAGATGCTCAAAATACCATGAATAGCCAGGTGTGGTGGCTCACGTCTGTAATCCTGGCATTTGGGAAGCAGAGACAGGAGGATTGCTGAGTTCGAGGTTTGTTTGGGCTACATAGTGAGCTCAGGGCCAGCCTGAGCTACAAAGTGAGACCCTGTCTCAAAAAAAAAAATTATTATAGTAAATAACACATTGCCATTAATTTCCCTAAAAATACTCAAAAACTTTCCCTTTTCCTTTCAATACACATCCTGTTATGTTTGGCAATACATTTTTACTATGATACAAAAAAATCTAAAAATTTAAATATTTGCATATCTTTCCCTCATCCCCCATATACTGGCATGTACTCACTGTTCTAGTCTCCTACCGAATACTTTCACTGCCCTAAAAAGTGCCTAGTGCTCCACCTATCTGTTCCTCCTCTTCTGAAACACTGGCAACCACGGAGTTTTAAAAAATGTCTCCATAGTTTTGCTCACTCGACAATGTCGTGTGGTTGGAATCACCAGTATGCAGCCTTTTCAGATTTACTTCTCTCAGTAGCAATGAGTTTTTGAAATTCCTTGTTTGGTGGTACCAAAGATCGAATGTAGGCAGGTGCGGTCTCACTGAGCTAAATCCCCAACCCTCCTTTATGTCTTTTCATGGCTCATTTTATTTCATTCTTACATAATATTCCACTATATGGATGAACTGTAGTTTATCTATTGAGTGAAAGACATGGTAATAGATTTTAGTTTTGTGTATTATAAATAAAACATGCATATGCAAATTTTTTAAATTAAAAAATTAGGCCAGGGAATGGGAATAAGTGAGAATTAAGATGTGTCACATACTGGTACAAACTCTCAATACTGAATGAGATCATAATGTATAAAGTGTACCAATAAAATCAATTAAAAATAAATAATTCTTTATTTTGAGACAGAGTCTTGCTATAATTCAGGGTGACCCTGAACTCACTTTGTTTCCCAGGCTGGCTAAAACCTGCAGCAATCCTCCTGGCTCAGCCTCCTAAGTGCTGGAATCACAGGCATGTGCTACCACACATGGCATGTGGAGGTTTTTGTGTGGACAAATTTTTGATTCCTCTGGGTAAATATCAAAGAGTGTAGTTGCAGGGTCACACAGGAATATTACACTAAGCTTTTTCAGAATCTGCCAAACTGGTTTTAAAGGTAACTATACTGCTTGCATTCCCACCAGCACTGAATAAGAATTTTTCTTGCATTACATCCTTGCTGGTATTTGATGGTACCGGTGTTTTGGATTTTAGCCATTATGAAAGATATGCAGTGATATTATTGTTTTATCTTATTTGAGATTCTCTAATGATACAGTAAGTCAAAGACCTTTTTGTATACTTATTTGGTATCTGCCTATCTAATTTGGGGAGGTACTTGTTCAGATCTCTTCTCCATTTCAAGAATGTTCTTATAGCTGAGCCCTTTCACCCCCTGGAGACTGAACCCTGGGTTCACGCTCACTAGGTAAGGGCTGTACCTTGATCCACCCCGTGGCTGAGTTTTGATTCTTTTTGTGCATCACTAGGTATTGAATTTAAGGCTGTGCTGTACCACTGAGTTGCACTTCTAGTTTATGATTGACTTTTTTAAAAATTGAACTCTTTATCAGTACAATTTACATACATCTCACCATCACACATAACATTGGGGAATTTATACCAATATATAAAACAGTCAATTCTCATTTCTACCCATATCCCCACCCACCCACACCTCCCCACCCCCTATATACATGCTGTTTTATTTTTTCAGAATCATATTTATTCCTTCCCCTCATTACATCCCCACAGCAAATTTCCCTTGGAAATTTCCCATTCTACAAAGGCCATCATGCTTTCTAGAGCTCATTTGCATCTACAGGTGCTCGTATCAATGAGAAGATCCAGTATTTGCCTGTGATCTATTGATTTCACTCATTAGCATGTCCTCCAGGTGTATCCATTTGCACGTAAATGAATCAATCTTGTCATTCTTTATGGCAGAGTAGTACTCCATTTTATGATTTAAAAACCACATCTTCTTTATCCATTCTCCAGTTGATGGGCATTTGGGTTGTTTCCAAGACTGAGCTATCACAAACTGAGCTGCTATGAACAAGGGTGTACATCTGTCTTTCCAATGTGATTTTTAAAATTCTTTTGGGTATATTCCTAGCAGGAGGATAGCAGGGTCAAATGGGAACCCTAGTCCTAGTTTTCTGAGAAATCTCCACACATATCTCCACAATGGTTACACAAATCTACAATCCCACCAACAGTGGAGAAGGGTTCCTTTTTCCCCACAGCCTCGCTAGCATTTATTTTTGGTTGATTTTGTAATAGCAGCCATTCTTTGTGGAGTGAGATGTAATCTCAGTATTGTCTTCATTTGTATCTCTCAAATGACCAGTGATGTTGAACATTTCTTCAGATGTTTTTTAGCTGCTTTGACTTCTGTCTCTGAGAAATGTCTGTTCATTTCAGACGCCCCAGTTTTCTTGGATTTTTAAAAAATATTGTTTTGGGGGGCCGGAGACTTAGCTCAGTGGTTCCGGCGCCTGCCTTGCAAGCACAAAGTCCTGAGTTCGATCCTGGTGACCATGTAGAATGCTGGGCGTGGTGACTCACACCCACCAGCAATCAATACCACATACCACAGTGCGTGGTGGCTCACACCTGTAATCCCAGCACTTGGGAGGCAGAGACAGGAGGATTGCTGAGTTTGAGGCTTGCCTGGGCTACATAGTGAGCTCAGGGCCAGCCTGAACTACAAAGTGAGAGCCTGTCTCAAAAAAAAAAAAAAAAAGAATGTGCAGTGGTCCCCAGACAAACACCACACCGGACCGTCAAGTTACAACTGGCTTGTCATATAAACAACTTAGGTTAATTAGTTTAATAGGAGATTCATCTGCTTCTTGTTATCTATATAGTGTGTATCCAGGTGAACATCCAGATCTCAGCTGTATCCTTTGTGAGAGCCAACCTGACATAAAAACAGCCATTTTGTTCAAAACCTTCTTGTGTCCTGTAACCTCCCTGTAAACCCAGATCTTGTCTCCTTGGGAACTGTCCACCCAACCAATATGTGCAGTCAGATTGTATGTTTTAAAACATACTTTTTTTTTTTTTTTTTTTTTGAGACAGAGTCTCGCTTTGTAGTTCAGGCTGGCCCTGAGCTCACTGTGTAGCTCAGGCAAGCCTTGAACTCAGCAATCCTTCTGCCTCTGCCTCCCAAGTGCTGGGATTATAGGCTTGAGCCACTAAGCCCAGTATTTGTGGTATGTGGTACTGATTGCTGGTGGGTACGAGTCACCATGCCTGGTATTGTTGTATGTGGTTTCCAGGGATTGAACCAGGGACCTTGAGCTTGCTAGGCAGGCGCTGGAACCACTGAGCTAAAACTCCGGCCCAAAATGTACTATTCTATAGTAACCAGTGATCTAATTGTTGCTATTGACTTCTGTAATGACTCACTTCTGCACTTTAACAATAGAACTATCTAATCACTTCTGCATAAAAACCTCTTGGTAATAGGTGGGGGGGTAGTGAATTTTGCCTTTAACTATTGTTAGTCTAAGTGGGCGCCTTCCTCCTATTGAGGAATGGCCCTCAGTGGAGGAATAAAGCTCTTGGTTGGACTTTAAGGTCATTTCATGTCCTGAAAGATTGTCTCAGTGGGACTTGGTCCCAACACCCTCAAAAATTGATGGAGTTTAAGTCAAGGCTCCACTGTATATGTCTGCAATGCCAGGAACTGTGATGGCCATTTTATGATCATGAAGTAAACTACACAAATTAAACAATCTAATTTTCTGAAAATGGCAAAACAGAGTCACATACAACAGTACCGGGTGTGGTGACTCACACCCACCAGCAATCAGTACCACATACCACAATGACAGCCAGACATAGTGGCTCACGCCTGTAATCTTCGTACTTGGGAGGCAGAGGCAAGAGGACTGCTGAATTTGAGGCTTGCCTGGGCTACAGAGTGAGTTCAGGGCCAGCCTGAACTACAAAGTGAGACCCTGTCTCCAAAAAAGAAAAGAAAGAAATACAGCCAGGCCAGGTATGTAGCTCAGTGGTGCCACTCCTGCCTGGCAAGCTCAAAGACCTGAGTTTCTGGTACTGCAAAAATAAAAAATAAAAAAAAGAAATACAGCTAAACATAAAGGTTAAATGATTACTAAAAAAGCTCTATTACCAAATATTAAATCTTATTGGCAACAAGAAATACAATTTCAACTCACAGAGTTTAAAGTAATTCTTTATTGTTAAACATTTACACTAGAATTAGAAATGTCAGTAGAAAAATAAAATTTAAATACTTTTCTATTGTACAAAGATTTGATCTTTTTTTTTTTTTTTTTGAGACAGGGTCTCGCTTTGTAGTTCAGGCTGGCCCTGAGCTCACTACGTAGCCCAGGCAAGCCTCGAACTCAGCATTCCACCTATCTCTGCCTCCCGAGTGCTGGGATTACAGGTGTGAGCCACCATGCCCGGCGATTTGATCATTTTGACTGTAGTAGTTAAGTGAAATAACCTAATACAAAGAAAAGCTGGTTTTGGTCACAACCAGCCTTACAGAATGCATGAAAGAGAAATGCAAGTTCACAGCAAGACTTTCCACCTGTGGATGGCTTCATACTCCACGCCCCCACGGAAGGTGGCCTGTGCTGCAGGGGACTGAGAATGCAATGTGACCCAGAATGATGCCATCCATGGAGGAAATCTTTAAAACATAATAGACATAAAGCAGGATTTTAAGATAATTACCCACATAAACTACTTCTCACTAGCTTAAACATTTCCTGTTTCTTGCTGCAAAAATCATCAGCACAGACATCTTTCTTATGTACTATTCATATGCTTTTATATCTGAAATTAAGTTTTCTCAAAATGCTTTTATCCCTAAATCCTATGAAAGAATCAAGAAATCAGCTTCTATGGTTGGAGGCTGCCTCTCACCCCTGTATAAAGAAGGAAGGAAGTGAAACAGGGAGGGAAGGAGGGTGGGAAGGTGAAAGTAAAAGCAGAAGAGAAAGGGCATGTGGAAGCATAGGTAGAAGCAGTAGATGCATGTATCTAAGAAATTTGTTGGTAAAAATCTCAAACTATGTAAGAGAAAATGTTCAACACAGATACCATTTTTCTCCCATTTGAGCAACCAGCTACAAATAAATCAGTATTCCAGACAAGAAAAAATGAAAACAAGCAAGCAAAAGAAATGGGAAGAGAGGGATCGAAAAGACAGAAAACAAAGTGGAACACATTCTCTGGTTATCATTCCAACTTTCTTTTTTTGTTTAAACTCACTGTGTAGCCCAGGCTGGCCTCAAACTTGCAGTGATCCTCCTGCCTCAGTCTCCTAAGTGCTTGGGACTATAGGCATGAGCCACATGCTTGGCTCATTCAAACTTTCTTCTTGAAAACATTTCAAACAACGCAGCTCTATCCACAGAGGTCATACCCATTTATTCACAGGAGGAGGCTTCAAAGACTGGGATAGATGAAATAGTCAAAAACATGAAGATACATTTACATTTGAGGTTTTAAAGAGTAGACAATCAATGTAGGCATGGTACCACTTGAGCTAATTCCTACCCCAAGAGTAGATAATCAAAACATAGCAAACACCAAACAGATGGAAAAAAAATGCATACTCTACCTTTCAAAATTCATAAATTTCAGCCTCTGCTCTAAATAAAAATAATATAACATTTTCATCATAGATCAATATATTCAAAAACTAATATTCAGGGTGAGGGGGCCCATCAATTATTGGCTCCATGTTTGTTTTCTGCAATTATATCCAAAAAGATATGTTAGGCAAGGAGAACTCTGCTAAGGGGCAGCTTTCAACAGAGATAATCAAAACCATTTCCCATAATAAAGAATATAATGTCCTAAATTTCTGAAACCAAAAGGACATCTTTTCTAAAATCACAGTTTCAACTGCAAACCAGAATCTTTAATTGTTTTTGTTGTTGGAAGAACAACAGTTAACTGTACTTATAATTTCCTACCTAGTGTGATATCAGTGTAATTGCAGTAAGTGGTCTGTCAGGAGATGTCCAGTTAATTTTGCTGATCTTCTTCTCATTTTTCTCTATAATTTTCTTTGTAAGAGGAGGGGATGTGGCTCAGTGGCCCTGCACCTGCCTGGTAGCACAAGGCCCTGAGTTTGATTCCTAATATCCCCCCAAAAAAAGGATAGGTATAATTTTTTTTACAACTTTCTCCAGCAAATTGGTTCTCTTGGCTACTTTTAATTAGAAGCCAGAGTACATATTATGGGAATGGAATAAATTCATGTACATATGACCTCATGGGTTATTAGCTTTAATCTCATAATAAACTCTTTTCTAAAAATATTATAATCAACAGAAGTTACTAGATACAGATAGCAACAATAACAACAACACTGATTTTAGTCTACATGAAATGGTTTGGGTAGTAAGAATCAAGTTATTTCATTTTTACAATCCTTTCTCCTGTGAAGGTCACAGTTTTCAGGCCTTTCATTGAAAAAGAAAGGCAGTAGGATAAAAATTAAAACATAAAAAATGAGTCATAAAAAATTATTGTTAATTCTCTTTTATAATACAAATTCTCTTGAATAAAAATGTAAAGGGCAGAGTTGGGCACTAAGTGAAAAAGAAGTTTCAGGCACTTTCTGGGAGTTGATACTCAATACTGCAAAAGTGGGCTGAGCAGCTACACAGGTAAATGCAATGAGAATCAACAGCCCTAACTCCAGTTTCAGTTTCACTTGTACAATTTCATGGAGCCATCTAAAAAAAGTTACTGGGCCGGAGATTTAGCTCAGTGATTCCGGCGCCTACCTAGCAAGCACAAGGTCCCTGGTTGGATCCCCAGTAACCACATGTAGCAATACCGAGCATGGTGACTCACCCACTAGCAATCAGTACCATACAGAATGCCAGGCGCGGTGGCTCACATCTGTAATCCCAGCACTCAGGAGCAGAGGCAAAAGGATTGCTGAGTTCAAGGATAGCCTGGGCTACATAGTGAGCTCAGGGCCAGCCTAAACTACAAAGTGAGACCCTGTCTCAAAAAAAAAAACCAGTTACTAAGAAAAACTATCACAGAATGTCTGAAGTTATCTTATCTTGTGTTCAATATCAAAGAGTATCCTAATGAATATAATCTAAAATTGCCAACTCAAACTACTGAATAGGGCATGTATGTTTCTAATTAAGCCAAATGAATAGAATTATAAGTGATAGTTAAAGGCAGCCTGGAAATTCTTTATGTTTGTTGTGCCAGGGATTGAATCTAGGGCCTTATGCATCCTAAGCAAGAGTTCTACCCCTAAGCTATATCCCCAATCTTGCATGGAAATTCTTTGAATTTAAAAGTTCAGCCATGTGTGATGGTAATATACTTCTTGGGAGGCTGAGGCAGAAGGGTCACTTGAGCCCAAGAGTTGACAACTGGGAACATAACAAAACCTATTGCATAACAAAAGGAGAAAAGAAAAGACTCAGCTGGCTCATTTTGATCAAATGTATCAAACAACAAACATTCTTAAAAATCTATTGACTAATCAGATGCTAAGATAGTTATCCATCAGATGTCACATTCTCGGTAGTTACCTACTTTTTCTTTAACAGGGGCCTCGAGTTACTACTTGAATTACATTTTCCTTCCTTCTGCTGTACTTCACAGATCTATTCTTGAAGCTAGACTCAACCAAAACCTATTTGTTTTTCCTACTCGGTTTTATCACAAGGCTGTAACAAAAGAAGAGTTGGCCATATTTTAATCAAGATTAGATTAACTAAAATTCCAGTACAGTATACTTTGCTCACTTGAAATAAACTGATATTTTCCACAGTTTCTGAAATATGAGACATTGTTTCTCACAAAATATGGCCAATTCCAGTGCAGAGGTGCCAGAGGAGGGATTGGTTTGGTGTAGTTAAAGGTGTGCGTGGAGTCTGCAAAAGAGAAAGCCCAAGGAACTTGTTGGTTTTGGTTGAGAATCATAGGAATCAGCAAAGAGCTTCAACTGCTGGGGCTTCCAGCTGAAGAAAGGACTGAGATGTTCACATTCCCCTTCATCCAAGTAGTTTCCTCTTGAAGAACTAAGAAAACGCTGCATTCTATAATATCTTCTTTTTGAGGATTCTGTATAACTTAGGTTCTGTATCACATCATAGGAGCTTATGCTACAAAGTCGCTAAAATCCGTAAGAAGGAGACGACCACTACACAGAATGTCTGTCCTGTGCCCAGGGTGAGGGCTTCAAACGGGATCATCTGTTTCCCTGCTGCTCGGTAAACTCCGGCAATTGCTGCACCTGGTTCAAAATTCAGGGGTGTTAAGAAGAAAAAAGGCAAGGTTAACAAAATCACGAAAATAAAACACTTAAAATTCTACTTCACATAGGATATTCACCCTTGTGAATATCACCCCTGTCTACATTAGCATTTAAATACTACAGAAATGTTTTGTTCCCTATTCTTTCTCCTGACTAGTTTTGAATATTCTTTATTTGGCTTGCACAACACTGCAATGTGCTTTTTGAGGTGGACTCTTTAAAACCGAGCCTAATTTACTGAATAAAATAATCCAGAGGTAATAATAAAGATGACAAAGATAATTCCTACATAACCTGCCCATGAACTCAAAAATACCCCTTTATCGCCGAGCGTGGTGGCTCATGCCTGCAATCCCAGCACTCAGGAGGCAGAGACAGGATGATTGCTGAGTTCGAGGTTTGCCTGGGCTACATAGTGAGCTCAGGGCCAGCCTGAACTACAAATGAGACCCTGTCTCAAAACAAAAAAACAAAAATCAAAAAAACTTTATTCCCATACCAATTAGCTCTGAGCCAATTAGGCATTTAAGAGGTGCCTAATACATTCTTGGCAAGAAATGATAATCTTCTGAGACAGAGCAAGAAATGTTCCACGCCACAGGGAATTCCTGTTCCTTTCATGGAAGAGAGGGGGGTGGGGGAAGAAGAGGGGAAGAGGGAGAGAAACTGGGCATGGTGGCATACTCCTGTAATCCCAGCACTCAGGAGGCTGAGCCAGGAAGATTACTGTGAGTTCAAGACCAGCCTGGGCTACATAGCAACTTCCAGGCCAGCCTGAATTACAGAGCTAGACGAAAGGGCAGGGCAGGGCAGGGCAGTAGGGGGTGGGCACAGAAGACAGGAGACAGGAGGACTCTAAATCACAAAATTGTTAATCCAAAGAGCACAGGGTAGAGATACTCAGGGCATTAGGATGCCTTTTCTGTCTTCTATGTCATTAATTACGCTAGTCACTGTAACTCTCTAGAAGTTGAGACCTGTATCTATTGAGATATCCATATGAATTGCTACAGGTATTCAGTACTGTTCTGAGAAAGTTCATATTTCATTAGTTTGAAAATGATTCCCATTTCCAGATGACCACCCTATACCCCAGTGCGCCAACAAAATTCTTCTTGGTCACCGTGCTCATTCACTCAAGTATTTTTCAGAGCACTTCTATGTTGCTGTTGTTTAATTATTATTATTATTTTTTTTTTTGAGACAGGGTCCCGCTTTGTAGTTCAGGCTGGCTCTGAGCTCACTATATAGTCCGGGCAGGCCTCGAACTCAGCAATCCTCCTGTCTCTGCCTCCCAAGTGCTGGGATTACAGGCGTGAGCCACCACACCTGGCTTGTTTAATTATTTTTGAGACAAGTTTATGCTATGTAGTTTGGATTAGGCTGGAACTCCTGGCAATCCTCCTCCCTCAGCCTCCTGAGTGCAGGTTTTATAGACATGTGCCACCACACCTGGCTCACTATTATCTTATAAAGTGTGATCCCTATTCTAATAGTACTCAGAATCTAACTTGGGACACAACACAGAAACAGAATTTCAATATTGCAAGGCAGTGTCTCAACCAAATGTCTGCATGGGATGCAGCTCAGCACTGGGGCATGTGCTTAGCACACAGAAGGCCATGTGTCCCTTTGATAACATCTAAATATTTTATAAATGTGATAGAAGGCATATAAACATATTTTAACCATAAGGAAGCACAGGTGGGCAGGGTGGCACATATCTGTATTCCCAGCATTCTTGGAGGATGAGGAAGGAGGAAAGCAAATTTCAGCCTACCTGCATTAACTTGGGAAGGGAAGGAAAGGCCAATGAATAACCCAAGGTTGGTTGCCTATCTCCAGTGGCCTTTGATGTTTCTAACATCTGAAAATACATGTTTCACTGGCCCTGTCTGTAATTTATCTCCTCTAAAAGAGTAGGTAGAGTAGAAAGAAGCTTAAGGAATTTGAAGTATACCCTAATGTGGGATTTGGATGATGGAGAGAAGAAAGGAACAGCCTCCCAGAAAACAGCAAATGGCAAAGGAATGAACTCTAGAGCCCTTAAGATAGAAACAAAGGTAGACTCACGTGAGGTCCCCAAGTGTCAGGTACTCATAAGTACTTTATGAGGCACTATCTATCTCATTTAACCATCACTCAGTGATGAGCAGTAGGGAGCACTATCCCTGTATTATGGATAAGAAAATTAAAATTGGTCCCAGGCCCATAATCCAGCATGGACACTGAAGCAGAGGTGTCTACAGTAGCAACAGGTAACACAGAACAGAGAGAAAGCCAGGCATAATAGAGCACGCCTACAGACCCAGCAATCGGGAGGCTGAGGAAGGAGAATGGCTGTGAGTTCAAGCCCAGCCTGGGCTATTGTTACATAGTGAATTCAGGACCAGCCTGAACTGAAAAAGGAAGACCTTGTCTCAAAAAATCAAGGAAAAAGACAAGCCAACAAAACTAGAGCACAGGCATATTGTCTCAAAAACTACTCAAGTTAGAGATACCAATGGAGACTTCTGCTTGAAATTCAAAGTTTAAATTCACAGTGGGAAAAAATCCCTATAAATCAGTATGAATATTATTTCTATACATTTTATAAATTTATGTTCATATATATATGTAGAATATACATCAAAATGCAGACTATGGCTATTAGTATATATAAGTTTTTTGCTTGCTTACAGTTTTACTCTATATAATATACACGTGTATATACAACTATGAGCTTAAAGTGATTTAAAATTATGGGCATCCCTATAATTATGTAATTATGTGATGCGAGCCAAAATACAAAAACATAAAGGCTTAAAAATAACTTAAACAATAAAGATATGATTTACATATGTACCAGTTCCCCAACACAAATATAACTATTAGGTATCACAAACATACACTGCTTAAAAAAAATACCAGAAAATAATAATACCCATGTTACTCCAATTCTTTTTTTAATTGAATTCTTTATTGGTACATTTTATATACAGCTCACAATCACCCTCAACATTGGGGAATTTGTAGCAGTATACGACATAAGTTAATTCTCATTTTTTTTTTTTGAGACAGGGTCTCGCTTTGTAGTTCAGGCTGGCCCTGAGCTCACTATGTAGCCCAGGCAAGCCTCGAACTCAGCAATCCTCCTGTCTCTGCCTCCCGAGTGCTGGGATTACAGGTGTGAGCCACCACGCCCAGCAAATTAATTCTCATTTTTACCCATATTCCTACCCACCAATTCTTAATCAGAAAGTCCTCAGGAATCTGGGTGTAGTGGGGAGTCGAGGCAGGACTGCAAATTCAAGTTCAAGGTTGGCCTGGACTACAGAGTGAGGCCCCATCTCAAACAAAAACCAAAAAAGTCCTCAGGCAATGGGGATGGAGGTGGCAATTACCTGAACAATAATCAAATACTTTTTTCTTCTTTTCTCCTAGGAATTGAAACCAAGACCTTACACATTCTAGGTCAGCATTCTATCACTGAGGGGAAACACCTCCAGCCCTCAAATCAGATACTTCCAGATACTTCCCTCAAATCAGATACTTTATTTTTGGGGAGTTACTGGGGTTTGAACCCAGGGCATTTGCACTGAGGTACATGTTCAGCTCTTTCTTTCTTTTGAGACAGGTCCTTGCTAAATTGCCTAGTTGCCCAGTCTTAAACTTGTGATGCTCCTGCCTCAGCCTCCCACAGTACTGGGATTCCAAGGAAGTGCCACTGATACCCGCCTGGCTAAAAATTCTTGTCATTAGAATTATTCTTTCATTCTTAAAGTGATTCTGCCTCAGTGAGTAGAAGTAATTAATCTGCTATTGTGCAATGCCAGAGTCAAGTCACAGCAGATCAGAAAGGAGCACTAATTTCCAAAGAGTCGATACTCTTTTTCCCCAGTGACCTTTCTCACAAAGCTTAACACAGCTTCTCTGAAGCCAGGGAATAAAACATGGCTTAGGAAGCCAAAAAGATTTAGCCAAATAAAGGGGGCTTAGGTGTAAGAAAAAGACAAATATGTTTAAAAATAGGACCAGAGGTTAAAAGACACTTATTTTTTATTCACCCTACTTATATATTTCTAAAATGAGTCCTAAAATTAACTGAGTAGTCACATTCAATGTTTTCAACTGGTATTGTAATGTCTAACCTACTTGTTAAGATTCCAGCAGTAATTGGTCCCACGATGCCCATCAACAGGATGCTTACAGACATGAACCTACCATATTTGTGATGTCTGAGGGTGAAGAGGGCCAGTAATCCTGCAGGGACGTGAAAGAACAGAGAGGACACCAGTGCCCACAGGAACACACCATACCACATCTCTGCAGAGAGAGGAGGACAGGCCACGGTCACTCGTTTTCCCATTGCAATCATTGCAAAGTAGCCTTCAAGGCCAATCACTTCATCTTCAGACTTTTTGTTACACATGTGGGTTCATCAGTCAAGTGTATAAACACTGACAGCTTTAGAGCAGTCAGTATACAATGCACAGGCATTGCCTATCTTTTATTTTGTTTTTAGTTTTTTGAGACAAGGTCTTAGTTTGTAGTTCAGGCTGGCGCTGAACTCACTATGTAGCTCAAGTGAGCCTCGAATCTTCGTACCTCTGCTTCCCAAGTGCTTGGATTATAGGCGTGAGCCACTGTGCCCAGTGTTGTGGTATATGGTTACCCGGGATCAAACTCAGGGCCTTATACCTGCTAGGCAGATGCCGGAACCACTGAGCTAAATCCCTGGCCCTTGGTTTGGTTTTTTGAGACAGGCTGACCTCGAATTTACAGCGATCCTCCATGCCATCATGCCTGGCCCCCCTGGCTGTTTTTGTACATAAAATGCTTTGGTGCTATTTTAAAACCTGTACATATAAAATCTTCTTTAGCCAGGCGTGGTGGCTCACGCCTGTAATCCCAGCACTCGGGAGGCAGAGACAGGAGGATTGCTGAGTTTGAGGCTTGCTTGGGCTACATAGTGAGCTCAGAGCTAGCCTGAACTACAAAGCGAGACCCTGTCTCAAAAAAAAAAAAAATTTTTTTTTAAATCCACCCTTTACTGAGGTATCGTCTGATAGCTTTCCCACTATCAGCACAGAGCTGATAATAAAGACAGACTACATGGCCGGAAAACCCTAGAATACTGACTTTTTTTCTGTTTTACAGGAAAAGCTGGCCAACCATTGATTAGCTACTTCTGTCCTCAAACTGAAAAAAAGCTCCACCAAGATCCATAAACAGACCCAAACAGCCAGCCACGATGGCACACACCTGTAATTCCAGCATTCTAGAGGCAGGAGGATGGCTACAAATTGAAGGCCAGTCTGGAGTATATAGCAAGACCCTATTTCAGAAAAGAGAGGAGAGCCAGGGGTCCAGCTCACTGGTAGAGTACAAACTTAGCACACCCAAGGCCCTGGGTTCAACACCCAGCCCTAAAAAAAAAGGCAATAATTTGCTGCTTGATAGGTATTATGCAATTGATGACTATTTTCTTGTCCTTTTGATTATTCAACTTCTAAAATGGAAAACCTATACACTTCATTCAAAAATCAAATTTTAAAAGACAAGGCACTAAACATCAAACCATTATCTTCTTATTGGGATATCAAAGCTCTTTAAGATAGGAAATAAGGGGCCGGAGATTTAGCTCAGTGGTACCAGTGCCTGCCTCACAAGCGCAAGGTCCTGAGTTCGATCCCCAGTAACCACATACAATGCTGGGCATGGTGGCTCACGCCTATAATCCCAGCACTTGGGAGGCAGAGACAGGAGGACTGCTGAGTTCGAGGCTTGTCTGGGCTACATAGTGAGCTCAGGGCCAGCCTGAACTACAAAGCAAGACCCTGTTTCAAAAAAAAAAGGAAATAAATACTAGAAAAAAAATGTTTGGCTTGAAGACAAGTTAGAAGAGCTGGCCTCTATAAAGAACCTCTAGTCACGTTTTTGTTCATTTTTTGAGACAAAGTCTTACTGCATAGGCCAGGCTGGTCTGGATCTCCCAATCCTCCTGCCTATGCCTCAGCCTGTTAGGATGTAGGTGTGCATCACACACTCAGCTCTACTCATTTAGATAGTTGAAATTCAGGCAACAATTTTTTTCTTCTTTTTGATGCCAATGATTGAACTGAAGGTCTTATGCAAGTATGCTAAGGACATGCTCTCCCAGTGAGCTTGTTTCTACACTCCCAGCCAGTGCTAAATGTCTGATCACCAATTACACATAAAAGCTATGCATGAGGCACCTATGAAGACAATATCATCACACCTGCACATGACTTCACAATCAGGTAAGCAGTAGACAAAGCATTTTTCTCTAGTGAGCCCCAGCAAGGCCTTAGAATCCTAAGATAGCTGTTCAGCTATTCATCCAAAGAGAACAAGGGGGCACATCACATAAAACCCACCACCACCCTTGGCAAGACCCAGGGAAGGTCAGAGCAGGCAACCTTACAGATGAGCACCCAGCTTCGCCCAGCAGGCTTCTCTACCACAGCTGCCTTTTCCAGCAGGGCCGTTTGGCTGTTAGGGCCCCTGTGCAGCAGAGGATGAGGAGCAGCATCCCCAGCCAGTAACACAGTTCTTCCCAGTGTGACCCCCCAAAATCATCTTACACATTGCCCTATGTCCTCAAGGAGGCAAAACTGCCCTGAATAAGAAGCATGGCCTTCCTGAAACAGATTACCCACAAAGAGGCAGCTACATCTCTTTGCCCCGACCCAGGGCTTCAACATAAAAGCTCTGGATGTGCCTTCCAAGCTTCGGAGCAGTCGGGTTGTCAGGACACCATCCCCAAGGCCCTGCCCTATACTCCCGGTGCATATCCAGCAATTTCATGTCCATGAACATATCTTAGGAACCCGTTCAGAGGAAGGAGGGAGGTCACAGGTGGCAGCACCATCTATTTAACAAACCCAACTGTATGCCAAGTGCATGGCTGACACTGTTGATGTATAAAACATGTTCTGTGACAAAATATCACTGATCACGTAAAAATGTGGCAGATCTAGATATACCAGTGGCTTGGAGGCCCAAGCTGCAGTGTGCCATGAAGAAAATGGTTGTGTGGAATAAGAACCTGTTTTTGTAAAAACAAAATAAAATATGCATGTGTAAATGCTTCTGTTTTCAGAGAAAAGTCTGGACATTTTTATGTATTCAGTAAATATTTACTAGGCAAACAGGCACTGTTCTGAGTGCTTACTAACATCAATTCCTTTACTCCTCAGAACAGTTCTGAAGTACCTATGGCTACAGTCCCTCATCAGGAGGAGGCCAAGAATTGTGCCTCACCCTCAGCATGCTGGCCAGCCACACTCCCATCCTTAGCACTGCCCTCAAAGTAAATTAAGTTGTCAAAGTTTTTGCTTCTGGGGAATAGGGTTGATGATATTTCCCACTTTCCTTTGTTGGAACCCAAAGCTTTCCTTAAAGAAGCTGAAAATCAATCCAACTGAGACAAACAACTAAAAGACCACATGATGGGCTGAAGATTTAACTCAGTGGTTCTGGAGCCTGCCTAGCAAGCACAAGGTCCCTGGTTCAATCCCAGGTAACCACATACAACAATACCAGGCATGGTGGCTCATGCCTGTCATCCCAGCACTCAGGAGGCAGAGGCAGGAGGATTGCTGAGTTCCAGGCTTGCCTGGGCTACATAGTGAGCTGAGGGCCAGCCTGAACTACAAAGCAAGACCCTGTCTCAAAAAAAAAAAGTTATCAGTGATGAAGGCAAGAGTGGCTGGGCAAATTGGCCCCGCCTCTAATCCAGTCCCCCTACCTGAGAGGATAAAGAAACTCAGTAAACTGAATAAAGGCACTTTTTTTTTTTTTTT